>JAGDQP010066662.1:0-11252 GCA_022664845.1 Lepisma saccharinum | reverse complement strand
CAAGGTTGAAATTCTCCCATCTTGAAACTTGGGAACTGCCCCTGCGATCTAGATGAATATAGGGTTTGAAGTCGTCTTGCCGAGACCTTTCCAATGACACCTCAATCACCTTCCTAACTCTAGTAATTCCAAAGTTATAAATCTCTGGAACCGCCTTTGTAATGTGTATCATATATGCGGGTTTGAGCTAGTCTCGCTGAGACCTTTCCAACGACACCAATACTGAAATACGTCTACACCTTCGGTACAGGTTGGATTGTGATTTGCTAAGCTAATACGTCTTACATCATTGTTTCTTTAGTTATTACATCATTTGTGTTGTGACGGTACAATACCATATTTACATGTATGTAGGTGCAAAACCACCCATTGTTTGAAACATTTAAATATAACTTTTCCCCCTTCCTTAATGTGTCTTATAGTTTGGGAGCACATTGTACACTACTTCATGGAACTGCAAATGCTGTAGGTTAAACCGATTACAATGTACTGAATATACTGGTAAATGCAATGACAACATTTTCCATACAGTTTATCCCCATAGAGTAATTGGGGGTGAAATGTCCAGTGGGATAAAATGCCCACCCTCTAAAAAAACACGGAAGGGAATATAAGGTGGCAACAGTGATACGATTGAGTGAAGGCTCAATTATCTGGAAGACGAAGGTGGCACCAAAAAAAAAAAAAAAGAAAAAGATTATATGAAGAAAGTGAAGACATACAGGCTAAATGTGCTAAGAACACAAATTTTACTTGTAATATTTTTTGAACGTTCCAAATTTAGGGAGACAGAATGATTACACTGCTGTATTAACGAATTCATTGAATTTGCGTTGCACAAAGTAGGGGTCTGTTGTTCTGATATAATAGCGAGTAGAGACCATGCCATCCGGTGTTGGAAGTCGGATGAACTGAAAGTATCGTGTTTGACATCGGGATGATTCACCCACTAGACGTCAGGGTTAATTATCCCCATTCTAGCAAACACGGTAGTACGCTTTAAAGCTGTGTAATTGTCCCTGTCTTAGAAGAGGAGGAACATGGAAATTCAGTTCATTTCCTCCAGCGAGTGTAATATTTCTCATTTTTTCATTTTTTTTTCAGTTAGTCTAGTATTTCCATAAGACTGTTTAATGTTATTAGTATTGTGTTGTGCAAAGCAAACTTACATCTCACCATCAGAATGAAGCTAAACATGCTTTTCCATTTCGTATTTTCAGTTAATATGTATTTTTAGTGTTGTCACGAGAAGAGACGAGACAGAGAAAACGGCTATACGAAACGAGACGAGACAGAGCTCTCGTAATACAAAGTATACATCTTTTCAAGACGAGACTCTCTCTGGACAAGCTATTTTCGAGACGAGAAAGCCTAAATCTCGTCTCGTCGGCAACACTAGTATTTTTCTATTCTGTATTTTCCAAGCCTGTCAATGGTAAGGTAGTAAGTAGTAGGAACTCATGCTTTATAGGCTAGTTTTTGTGACGTGTACCGTAATATAATTTCCTGTAGTATGACTAGCTTCTATCGTAACATCATTTCCATTGCTATGACCTTCCACCTTGTTTAGTATAATGTTGGTGTGCACAGGCATATTACCCCACGACGGTGGGCGTTGTACCCCGATGGCGGGGTACTATGCCCATATCGTTCTTATTTTACAAATATCAGTGTATCTTCTACAGTATATAATACGATATAATCTATCGTCCAGGCAGAAATACTGAAAGATGTACAGTAGAAGTCCGATAGTCTGGAACGTTCGGGACCGACCCGGTGCCGGATTACCGAAAATGCCGGACTATCGGACGGTACCTCTTATTACTGGTATATAGGCTAAGTCGTACAGCGAAAACTATGAAGTGAACCTGTGTGTGGTGACAGCTGAGATCAGCCGAGTAAAGTCCGAACGCTTCCGATTGATTCCGAACAATGCTGATTGCGTCTAACAGTTGCAGACGCGTAGTGGACGCTTCCGAGTGGTTCCGAACCACGCCAAGCGCTTTCAACTGTCGTTCACAAGCGTTTACAGGAAAAAAAACTGGGATGGTGCCGGACAATCGGGCGTTCCGGACTGTTGGATACCGGTCTATTGGACTTCTACTGTACCTCGCATTTGGTCTGCTCTTTTTTTCTGTAGATTTCCATTCATAGTCATAAATAAGAAAAATATAAAAAAAGTGAGCATTTCACCCCCGATAACTCTACATGAGAATATCAGAAAATATCTGTATACGGTATATTCTTGTTATATTCGTAGAACATTCGTAATGTACGGGATGAGCGCATATGCTCAAGATATTTCTTATGGTATCTCAAGAATATTCTACGAATATTTCTAACATTTCAACCTAGAATATATAGTTCTATTATTGACAGAAACATACACTGGAAATATTCTTTATTTACTGTCAAATGTCCGAACAAATTCAATCTACGAATATCGGAGATGTCAATGGCAGAGTTCTAGGATATGCCGTGCTATGTATGTTGTCCAGACAATATGTTTACCTCAGCGGGAAAAGTGTATTTCATTATACCAGTCTAAAGAAAGCTGATGTAGTCTTTGCAAATCCTAATTATTATTATATGAAGACAAATGCGAATGCATGCAACAGTAAATTACAGAACAGATAGAGATCATTATTACAGGTTGTTTGTCCAGTAGCTAAGACACAGTTTTTCAAAGTTTGCATGTAGAGATACAAGAAGTGTGGACGGTAATAAATTTCTTGTAGTTTGGTTTTTAATTCTTTGTAAGATTTACGAGCTCTGATGTTTAAACGGGAACAGCAATGGCTACGAAAACAGTTTGAAAACCTTTTTGCTCATTAGTGTAAAAAGAGTTCCTTCTCTGAAGGCCTCTCTCCACGGGAGGCAAGCAATTAAAAATAAAGGATTTATTGACCTATTATTAGGTAGTAATTGTGAATTCCACGTTTTGAATACTTCATCTTGCGATGATATACATTGTAGCTCAGTGGTAGGTCCTGAGGTCTATCCCAGCGACCGACCCTCCTGACAGATTTATCAAGGTTTTCCTTAGTTAACGAGGCAAGTGCTTGGATGGTATTCACAAAATATACTCTCGCCGTCTGCCTTCCACAATCCTCTCTCCCACCCTATCCCAGCCTGAGGCCTTAAAATGAATTCAAAAATATTCAGTGTAATAAACGACTAATAAATTTATAATATAAACTCAATTTGAACACTGCGACAACAATGGAGTGCAAATAGAAAGAAAACATTTTTAAGAAATGTTTTAGTTTCATACAGTATATTGGTATGACCCTGAAATCAAACCTTATGTCGTGGTCTCTCTATTTGCTATCGTTTAGACTCTATTTGTCAAAATTAAATCAACTGTTATCTTTAAGAGCTTTAAGAGTTATTCTATCAAAAGGGAAAAGTTATACAGTATCCTGATACGATTTGGAATTCCGAAAAAAATGGTTCAACTAGTGAAGATGTGTCTCAGCGACCCCATAAGCAGAGTACGGATAGGTAATAATATGTTAGATACTTTCAAGATTCGCAATGAATTGAAACAAGGCGATGCCTTGTCCCCACTACTGTTTAACTTTGCGTTAGAATATGCTATTTTAAAAATTAAAGGAGACAAAAAGGGACTATCATTGAATGGTTTGAATCAACTGTTCGTATACGCGGATGATGTAGATTTAATAGGGGACGATATAGATGCACCGCAAAGCAACACCGATGTCTTATTAGAAGATATACGAGCCGAAACGGGACGAGATGATTGGAGAATGTAGGAGACTGCGTAATGAAGAACTCCACGAACTGTACGATTAACCAGATGCTGTAAAAATAATGAAATCGCGACGACTAAGGAGGGAAGGCCATGTAGCTCGGATGGGGGAAAAACGATTATGTTATATCCTGGTTGGAAGGCAGGATGGAAGGAGACCATTGGGAAGACCGAGACGTCGTTTTGAGGACAATATTAGAAGAGATCTTCGAGAAGTAGGTGTTGATGATGAAAACTGGCTTGATATTGCTCAGGATATAATTTAATCGCGAACGTTTGTTACTGCGGCGATGAACTTTGCGAGTTCCATAAACCATAGAGTTAGTTAGTTAGTTAATTTATAACAGTTTAAATACAGCAGTGAAAATTTTTAGTTATATTGGCTGCGAAGCCAATATTTTTTTTATCATTGGTAAGTTACGAGCTAAGTCTGCAAGTGTTACTTTTTTTTTTCATTTTCGACAAGAGTACGCGGCAGCTAATTCTAAATGACAAGATTAGTCGATCGTTTAGATTTTGGGCTAGAGAGGTGTGGTGGGGTGGATGTCTTACGACCTTATCGCCACGGCGTCATATTCAGCGCCCCGTTACGTACTTTCTATCCACGTTTTTTTTAAAAAAAAGAACCTTATTTATTGTGTTTAATAACTGGATCCATTTGTTGCTTCTTATTGTATTTTAAACATTATGTTACGCTCGGAAACAGTTAGGGTAGAAGATCAGACCAGATTTTTATCCTTGTACCATTTTTCAATATGAGTCGTCGTGGTTCAGACGGTAGCGCGTCTGAATACCGAGCGGGCGGTCCGGGTTCAAATCCTGGCCAGGACACTGGAGAATTTTCTCATAGTGTTCCCATGCCTGGCGCTCTGAGATTCCCATGCCTCCTATCAAATTGAGTACCGGAGTGTCCTTGGTATTCCTGGGCACCGTGGGACTGACCACCTCACATCACTTCGTAGCGTAGATCAAGAAAATGTGGAGCGCTACGTCTACATCCCGCATGCACAGTTCACGGCGCGTGCGTATCACATAGGGGATAGCTTTACCTTTTTTTTACCTTTACCTTTACCATATTGTAATACTTCACGAAAGTATGTTAGAAAGCCAAGTTCGATTCTCTTTATGATGTACGATGCAAACCCAAACATCACATTTTAGCCCCCCCCCCAAAAAAAGCTCAGTTCTGTTCTCATGGCGGGGATGTTACTGCGGCGATATGGACTAGAGGTTTTGTCCCCGCTCTCTCTTTCTCTCTGTCTCGCTCTCGCTCTTACTTTCTCATCTCTGACCTTTTCTGACAAATAACAATTTATACTGTAAACTCTTTAGCCACTTTGAGTTCACTTTGCGAAAAACTGGAGGATCCGTTCGTCCTTACAAGTTCACCAGCTCGTTTATTACGTTAATTAGAATAGAATCTAACGACTCATAACTGGCTACAGGTTAGTTAGTTATCCTAAAATTGTGCTTTTATACTGTTTCTTGACAGTTGCCAATCCATACAACCGAGTTCTATCTTTTTGAAACTTTTATTTTATCTGTTATTTTTGTATAACTATTACTGTTAAAACAGTTATTGAAAAATAACAGTTTAGGCCACCTCTACTCTAAAGTAGGTTGGGTGTTGACTGCAAATAGCGCAAAACTACAACAAATAGAAGGTTGTAGACTCAGAAGATTGAAAGAGGCAATGTAGGTCAAGGTCTTTGAACTGCTTTCGTTTAGAGCAGAAGTACTTAACCTGGGATCCAGGGATTCCTAATGCTTTGTTTACATTACTAACATCTTACCATGGTTAACGTTAACCAATATCATTTTAGTAATGTAAACGCCAGTTACTGTTAACATGGGTTTCAAATTTAACCAGCGTCAACTTACGACGGTTATCTTCCTACGTTAGTTATCTTATCGCAAGGTGAGTTAAGCGCGGCTCTCACTTGGTGAGTTTATTTCTTTGTTTATCAAAATATTGTGAGAATTGAAAGTTTATAGCAGCTCTATTTTACTTATATATCTAGGTTTGGTGACGTCATTGGTTTAAACTATGTTACTACCTTTTTAGTTTATAAACTTGGATATAAAGAAATGAATGTCTTAGGGCCATATTTATGAATCACTCCGAAGAGGTGGGTGGCTCCCATGAGTATATAATTTCAATGCCCCTGGAAGCCACCCACTCTTATGGGCTATTCATAAATATGGCTCTTAATCAGCTGACTGAGTTGTATCGTTGGTTGGCAAGATGGCGATCTAATATAGAAGAAAGCTGCTGAAATCTCGTGTGTATTTTTTACTACATTCCAAAGATTTTTCGACCTCTCCTTCAAGAAAATTTACTCAGTGGTGTCATTAAGTGTTGCTGTGTTTTATATAATAGTTTTACATCATGAAAATTCAAAATTAACTGTGATAACATAATCTAATGCGACAGTGATAAGAGAGTTAAGAGTGACTGCCAGCTATGGCGGACAGAAACCATAGCAACCAATAAATAACTGACGTTAAAACATCAGTTATTAAGACAGACTGTAAAACTATATTATATTATAAATATTATAACAAAACAGCAATTATTAAAACGACTGCGCAATGGATGGGCATAGTTAGCCATTCCGCGCTAGACTACAAAATAGGAATACGAATGGATATGGAACTCAGCATTTTAGTTGAAGAATATATTTGATGAATAGTTCCAGAATACAGGTGATTTTGGTTGATATCAACAGGAATTTATAGAGTAATCTTTGTAGAAGTGGATTACTTAAGGTAAACTTATTTAGTGAAATATTATGTGTTGTGGCATGTTTGAAATGGGACTGAAAATTCACAACAATGTAAACCGTGAATTGAAGTATTATCGTGTTTTGGTATTACTAATACGAAAAGCATAATTTGAAACGAATTTATTTCATGTGTGATCTGAAAGAACTGTATAACTTTTTCTAATACTTCTCTGCATGTTGTTGTATACTTCGCTTGATTATGTGTATACTTGATTGCATGAAAAGTGTTAAATTCCAAAGTTGGTCGTCCTCCACACAGCACAATCACGTTAAATAAACGTTTATTCAACTTTTTCTTAAATGTTTAATAAGCGTTGAATTTTGGTTGAATTTACGTTGATTCCACGTTTATACAACTATCGGATTAGTATTATAAGAAATGTTGATTCAACGTTGAATCTGACGTTTGATAAACGTTTTAAAGACGTTGAATGAAACCTTTTCCGCAATTTAATTTTGACATTGATGTTGATTCAACGTTACAAAACGTTGAACAAACGTCTATTCTAAGTTACTCTACGTTTATACAACGTTTATAGAGAAGCAAAATTCAATCTTCAGGACAAATTTCATACCTTTCCCAAAATCCCTACTGACAACGAATATTTGAATCTGTGAAGATGAACAGAATGTATGTTTCCCAGGCCAAAGCCTAGTACTTCAATGTTCAGTGCGATACAATTTTAGGGTTGATTCCAGGAAAAATAATTTGATTATAGGATTTTAACCTGGAATCAACCCTAAAATTGTAATTTCAATTAAAACATATCGACTGAATAATGAAGTACTAGGTTTCGCTCTGGGCAACTTACATTTTTCTGTTCATCTACACATATTTAAATATTCGTTATAAGTAGGGATTTTGGGGGAAAGGTACGAAATTTGTCCTGAAAATTAAATTTTACATCTCTCCAAACTTGACCGATGACGTGACAATCCAACAATCCGGGTTTGATTCCCGGTGGGAGAAGTTGAAACAATTTTACCTAGGCCGTAAGTCCCAGAGGTCGACCCAGTCTCTGAAAATGAGTACTGGAGGCAACCCTGGGGGAGGGGGGATAAACCGGTAGCGAAAGCCACTCTAAGTGTCTGAAAACAGCCGTGCGCTGACTTGACCACGTGCGCCCCGCAAGAAGCCGCGTTGCAGGCCTTGGCCCTTCATGGGCTGTTACGCCATAGCTTTTTTGTGCACATAACCCGACATAAACAGTCTGGGAATTGAAATGAAGATAAAAGCCTTCGCCCACAACATTAAGGACCTAAATGTGTAATTCCAACTCACTCACACTAGGATACCAGTCTAACAAACCCCTCAACATGGTAATGACGGAGACCCTTAGTAAAACCACTAATTGAAAGAAAAAAAAAGCGAAGACAAATAATACTTGGGTACGTATAAACAAATTATTTATTCAGAAATAGCACGTCTGAGCGATAATGTATATAAAAATTTATGTAAAATAATTAAATAATCAGAATGAAATTTAAATAATGCGAGAAAAAATAAATGTTCGCTAAATCCTTACTTTATAACAACTCCACAAACTAAAATACTAGTTATCTTCTTTAATTGTATATAGTCACATACATAGGCCTATAATATACTCTTGCCTATAAGAGGTATCTGAACGAAATAAAAAGGTTATGCATTTTCAAAACAGAATTAGGTTGCCTCGTGGAATTATTTGATTCATTCAGTAAGTCTGTGAATTGTCAGTACCACATTTATTGCTTTTAACAAGATGAGACAACCTATTCTACGAAGAATATTAAAAAAAAATCATTTGAGCAACTTATTCGGATTTCCTACTGTCATTTCGATCTCTCGCTGCGCCGATGTCTGCCTTTCACGGTTTTCATGAGAGGACAAAAGACAAAAGTATGCATTGTATGAATGTCGAACAGAAGTGCATTTCCATCAAGAAAAAAAATATTATATAACACCTAGTGAAGTTTAAGAATAAAACTATCACTGAAAATTGTTTCTGTAGATTAGGAAATCTCACAAATATTCAACGTTGAATGAACGTTTAATCAACGTTCTACTTTCTACCATTTAAGAAGGTTTAACACAATTTAAATTCAACGTTTAATGTACGTTTAATACTGGTCATACTTTAAACGTTTAATACTGGTCCTGCTTGAAACGTTTATTAAATTACGTTCATAAAACGTATAAATCAACGTCACCAAATACAACGTTGTCAAAATTCAAGTTTCAACGTTTATAAAACGTTAATTCAACATTGCTGTGTGAGCCGTTTCTAGGTAAATTTTGAAAATTTACTGGGAAGAAATGGATAATTTGCTCGTTTGTGTGGTTCGACACACATAAGAAGAGCGGAAGTTGTGTTTATTTTATTGTGTAAGCGGTGATAAACATGGAACTATTTGGGAAGCGGAGGGAACTACTTGGCGCAAGGCTACCGCATGGTTCGATTGTGGGAAAGTAACGAGCATTTATATTCTGAACATGGCTACAGCTGTATAGAGACATTGCCCTGGATGTGGGTTAACAGTATAACAGTTTGTGAAACAATACTGATAATGAGGAATATCTTTGAAACTGTGTGAAAGTCATGGATTAATGAATCTAACAACAAATTGTAGAAAGTGTGGTAAGCTTTGTTCCAACGAAAAGAACTGTGACGTATATGAGAACAAAAAGTGCGTAAATATACATGATCGCACCTAACTTTACCTAACCACCACGTTCCCATGGTCAGTAATTTAAGAGAATCTATGAAAATGCAAGAAAGAAATTATTAATAATAAATATAAACATCCCGACCCCGCGCGGTAACCGAACAAAACATAAAATCAGTGAAGTGAACGTAAAAATGGATGATTTTTAATTTTTCGTAGCTTTCATTAGGCTTTAAGTCGAAAACCAGGCGGACGACCAACTTCGGATTAAATGCCTGAAACCTAAGCTAGAATCTCTTCTATCATGTTGCTAATTAAAGAAAGTGCATGAAGCTAACCTAATGAGAAACTCACCTACTGTATGTACCGGTTTGCAATGCTTAAGTTGAAAATAAAATAATCTAACCTAAATGAAACTGCTTGAATGTTACTGATTAACTGATTTGGTACAAATGATGTTAGTCTGTTTTCAGCCAAATCTTTAGCTAACTAGTTACTTACTCAATAAAGTACACGTTATGACTTAACTGTTTTAAGGTAACCAACAAATTTTGATATAATATTTTTGAAGTCAAAAAAAGGATTTTTTCTTTTTTTATTAGAGTTGAATGTTTTAAAAAGTAGTCTCATTTCTTTTCTTTTGCTATGTTTTGCTATATTTTAAAATATTCAACTCTAATAAGAAATAAATAAAGCATTTTCTTCACTTCAAAAACAATAGATCAAAATTTGTTACTTACCTTTCTCCCCCCCCCCCTCCTCCTTCCCTTTCGCGGGTCGCAGATATCCACAATCGCTTTTCTTATTTTACATAGCAAAAGAAAAGAGGTGAAATCAGTTTTTACAACTCTAATAAAAAAAGAAAAAGCCTTTTCTTGAATTCAAAAAATATTAGATTTGCTGGTTACCTTTTCTCTCCTCCCCCTCCCCTGTCGCGGCTAGCAGATGTCCAATATAGCTTTTTTATTTTACATAGCAAAAGAAAAGAAATGAGACAATTTTTAAAACATTCAACTCTAATAAAAGAGCCATTTCCTGACTTCAAAAAAATATTAGATCAAGATTTGTTGGTTACCTTTTCTCCCCCCTCCCCCTCCCCAGTCGCAGGTCCCAGATGTCCACCATCGCTTTTCTTATTCTACAATGCATAAGGGGGAAAAAAATGATACCACTCACAATACTTAACCACAAAAATGCACACGGGATGTAATTGCGAAACCTACTATCCATTAAATACGACAGATATTAGTTTCTTATCTTCCTGGTTCTTTAGTATGGACTTACAGCATTTTGATTCGACACATGTGATATGACAATCGTTCACGCACTGGACTCTGAACTAAATAGTCATTTAACTGACCTTAATTTAATACATTTATCTATATCTTCTTCAAGGGCAAGTTAGAAAAGCTCTTAAATTTGTTGTTCAAATCTTCCTGCCTTCATTTTGTTTTAGACTAAATCGATATATTATACAGTTTAACTTGCAGAAGCATTAACAACACCTCTTAAAAGTCACGACGAACAGTTTGAGAAACTGCGAGCTATTACATTTAATTCAAAGAGGAAGTGGGGAAACGCGTGACTCTAGCAAATGAGCATTTCAACTCCGATAACTGGACATACTACTCATGTAATTAGTGCAGCAAAGCGTAGAAGAAAATTATCCTAAAATTAACATACTAAACGAATTTCCTTTATACAACATTGTTGTTATCTGATACAATATTTAAATGAGTAAATTATGCTAAAAGCCACTGTATTTTTGGGATCAAACCTACGAAAAAAAAATGAAGAAGAGAAAATGTTGAAGATGATACAGTTCATTTTATAATTAATGACTGTACTGTAAATACTAATAACTTCTCTGCTTTTAACAAATTCTTAGAAAGAACATAATCTCAGAAAACATGTCGGAAATATATTGTTCGGGGGAACTTAATTATAATTTTAAATGAAGCCTGTAACACACGATTTTCATCTAGATATTCTGTTATTATTGCAGTGAACACCACAAACATTTTAATACTTGTTAAAAGAAAAAAAAA
>JAGDQP010066661.1:0-11252 GCA_022664845.1 Lepisma saccharinum | reverse complement strand
ATGTGTAACTGTTTCACTTGCATGTCCTCTTTCTTTCTTTGGGAAAATAATTAACAACAATTTCGACTACGAGTGCGCTATATCGACATGAACAGTCTACCAGAAAGATTTTCCAATTTTAATTACTTATCGGAATTTTAAGTCTAATGTCTATTTCGGCTGAAGATTAGACTAATCTTACAACCGTTCTACGGGTCCCTACCACTCAATGACGCACTTGAAACCCCGATTAGCAGCTAGAAATACACCGCTATAGGGTCTTTTCCCGCCTCTGTCAGCGTTACGACAAACTGGTAGGCTTATACAGATTTGGTAGCCGCAGGCACTTTGGCATCTGCCTGCGGACAAAATTACTCCTGATTGCTGAATACCAAAAACCGTCCTATACTTTGAAAGGGCTCTCGGAACATCAATTTCCTCTGAATCTCCTCAGAACATCCGGTTCTGACTATACGTCCATGTGGACAAGCTTCTGTACCCCATATATTGTTCGCTTGAGGAATTCTAAAATTATTATTTTCATATAGTTTCGTAAATAATTTCCATCGACACAAGACTGTCTTTGACGACAGTTGCATAATCTAGGGTTGTCATAAGACGGTACCACCTAGCGGACTTCAACAGAAATACTTTTTGTGCAAAACGTTCTTTGTTTTACGAAAAATGAAATAAATAACTTACTGTGCTCCACAGGATGTAATCATTTATTCTCATAGTTTCTTTATTGCTTTACTATTTGCATTTATTTAAAATATGATTTCTATTGTTTCGTCGCAGTGGGATGCTTGCCGTCACAAGTGAATATAAGAAGAATATATCCTTCACTTAAGAATATAAGTGCCTTCACTTAAAAAGAATATCGTTTAAACTTTCACTAACACTCAATATAAATACACAATGGCAACCTCTTTGCAGAAAAGATTTGTTTTGTCTGTCTTACAGGCTTCGACAACAAATGTATAACTGTGGGTAAGAAATAATATTTTGCTTACGATTGTAAATTTAGAAGCTGTGCGAATATTTATTGACACATATTTAATTTATTTGAATCCACTCGAAAATCTCTTTGTTCATCTTTAATCCTTTTTATCTGTATCTGGCAATGTTGTCTTCAAAACGTACCTCTAGTTATTATATATCTTTAATTTTACCTAGTTTGTGCGTCAAATGTTTTTTTTTTAAATAAAAAAACATAAAACGAGTTTTGCTTTACTGTAGGTGTTTAAGTTTTAATGTCTATATCTACAGTAGATGTAGCAGTTCATTTTCTTCCTTGAAACTACTTTCGAGGAATGTATATTTTTTCTCGATATTTTTATTGTAAGATGCTACCTTGTTGAATTACTTGTAAGGTTTCGTGATTATATTTATTCCTTAACTAGGAAAACCTTCGACACCACTGTTAATGGCTCCACCTCCCTTCTAGGAAATACTGGCGCCTTCACTGTATAATATAGCATTAATGATTTACTAATACCTTTAGTTCGTGGGTTATTTCATTTTGTTTTTTAAATAATATTAAAAAATATAGAACTATCACGACACTTTCCGGAGTTGTGAACGATATGTATATTCACATACAAAGTTTTACTAGATGTGAGTTTTCGATCACCGAGTGGTATCTTATATATAACACCATATTCGAACGTCTTCATTAAATAACATAGCTTACTATAACATCTAGAAATATTTGTACAATCAATCAGATTAGCTACAATTAAGGATACGATTGTGAAATTCAATACGTTTCCTTTTCTATTGATTTAAACAATGACACCTCTCTAAAGCGGACGATGTTTTTCTTCCGTAACGAAAATAAAATATCATTGATAAGTAATTAATTCCTAAAGGACAACCTCTACGGCAGACATCAAATTCATTATAAATTCTTCTCGAAGCGGAAAAAAAGTTCATTATAAATTCCCGAATTCAAATTCTGCACATGCCACTTGAATATCAATGTCATTTATTCCCCTTTAACCGGGCAGCAACGGGACTGGGATATGATGTGTGACGGTAGTTGGTGTAGGACTAATTTTGAATGTAGTAAAATCCAGGCAATAGTCCTGTGTGTGAGGAAAACCTCTGCGAAACTTCAGTATAGTCAGGAAATTTGATCGATCATATAACTTTCTGAAGGTGTAATACAAAGCTTTCAATTAAAGTGAATTCCAGCGGCGATGAAGAATATTGTAATATATTTAATTTACTTAAACTTATAGTTTATATATTGTACTCTATTACTGTATATAAAGGACTGACTCATTATTAGAAACGTCTTCAAGGCGGACACCCCTCTTGAGCGAGCGCTTTCTTTGGTCACGATAGTGTCTGTTATAGAGAGACACTGTATATGCATTCCGATGTTGTAGATTGATTTTTTTCGAAATAAACGAAAAGTGCTATATTTGGATACTCAAATTTCAATGAACAATATATGTTTACATCATGTCCTGACTTGTATTTTGTGTTCCTTTCAGCCGGCATTGTCTGATTACTGATTGTTTTGTACAACATTCAATTTTGGTGTTACATTGCGTGTTACACTAAACATATGAATGTGCATACGGCAGTGAATGAATACCTCTGCCCGAAAGCAGAATGTCATCTAATCAAATTTAATCATCTTATTCATAACACAATTGTACCACTAGCTTACACTTAAACTTTGCCCTTTACAAGAAACATCTCCTAATGATCTGTGTTTATTCCTTTGTTTCCACACTGCATATTTTAAGGTGCTAGTCAGTACATATCTCTAGGCCTTGTAATTAGGATGAAAGTCTCCAATATACGAAGAATGGCCGCACGAAAACGAAGTAAAGTATCTCTACCATGCTCATCATACTGGCACCAAGAAACCAAGAAATCACTCCACCAAGATAAACTGTAAAATGGAAAGCATATATTAAAATATAGTTTTTCAACTAATGAACAATATAAAAGATCAAAATGATTTCAACTTTGTATTAGTCCAAGCATATAGACGCCAAAGTTACTCATTAGCTTCACGTAATGAACAACAATTTGATGTTCTGGGCCTCGGTGGTTCAATGGTTAAAGGACTCACCTGTGGCGCTTGGGGTCGTTAGTAAAAACTTTGCTCGTGTCATGTGAGTTTCTGGTGGAAAAACAACGTGTACGTGGTTTTTCTCAGGCTTCTCCCATTTACTTCCAATTCACCAATCATGGCATCTTCATCCATCCAGCCTGCGATAAAGTTGTCTAGAGGACATTAACATTAAATTCAAAATTCTTTAGGTATATAAGACTACGTTGGTTTGGACAACATCTACATTCCTAAGACATAATTCTGAACTGCTTTGTTTCGATGTTTCTTAAATGATATTGTTCTTGTTTCGGTGTGAGCAATTTACAATTATTTCCTCTCCCTCAAGTGTGAGGAGGTGTGTCTATTGATAATAATCTTAAAGTTTATAAATAAAATTCAATGATGGTTACATTGTTTGTTACTGCGTGTTTATTGTTGGTTTTGTTGGTATCAGTTCTTATTTCCATACTTTTAGTTCCATTTCCTATCGGTTTTTAGCTGTGCTCCGTGAATGGCGGCACGCGCATATACATAGATATGTAAATAAGATGAGACATCTATGGTACCAAAAATAGTAGAATGAATGTTTGTAAAAAGGTTTTCATTGAAATTGAAGCAATCATTGCCATTGATTGTTTCTTATTCTTCTGTACGTAAAATATAACACAAACGTTAGGATTATTAGCAATATAAAACTAAATATGATTAATGAAACAGTTACAAATGAAAGAAAAATGTCTGAAGATGTATGTCACTAAATTTATCTCGTAACTTGTTTTGTTCGTGCCTCAGTAGGTTTCTCAAGGAAGTAACCGATCTTTGAATAGATTGTAGGCTAAAAGCAAAATTAATATCAAATTTCTCAGTTAAAATTTTGTATTCTACTTCTTGGTTTGCCAATGGTCTGTTAGGTAGATTTAGGTTTCCGGTCATTGTCTTTTCATCTAAATTAACGTGCAGTATCACCTCTGAAATGGAACCTATAAGTTCATCATATAGAGGTTTCTGGACAGCTTGTAATTTCAAGCAGAGTCATATTTCATGATTATATATATCCTGTAATTAACATGAATGCAATTGTTAGTATTCATTGCAATCCTGTCTATTTGCTAATAATGCTATACCTTGAACAGCTTCTTAAATATTTTATTCACCGTTAGAATTAATAACTTGTTTACATGTTTTAATACGTGTCATCATAAATATAAAAGGTTTCTATATAAGAATTTAACAAGGATGTCGACTATCTGTGACCCATTCTATTCAAATGTATTCATAAATGTAAAATTCTAAAAGTAAATTCTTAATGTAACTTGCAAAGAAGTCAATGTCTGTTTGTGGATAAATTGCTAGCAAGATTGAGTAAGTGTATTGCCATGATTGCACTATCTTTCTAAATCATTCATTTTGTGTATATTCCTTTATCGCTTGCAATGAGCTAATGTCTCATGATGTAACTGCAATTTACAGTATGCTAGTCTGTGCACGCCAGATTGGAAACGTTATCTTTTTTTTTTTCATTTTCCATTTGTTTTTGCGACCTGGAAACTCGTATAGTAATGAAAGTGCAATATAAGAGACACATGCAATCTTAAGGATATAAATGAAATTACGATTTATGTACGAGATAAAATTACACATTTATAACTTTATTTAACTAACAAGAATGTTTCAATATGTGAATTAATTGATATCATTCAATGTATTTATGTAATTATTTGCTTTTGTGCATGTTCGTTTGTTAAACGATGATGAACATAGTGTAATGGCCAGGAAGGGGACGTGTCCTAGCCAGAACTGTACCGAGCTGTGGAACTATATCTTTCTTCGCATATTGAAAGATAGTTTTGATTGAAATATTCAAACCTTTACTCACCGTAGAGTTAAGATTCCTGTGATAGTGAATGCCCCCTTAGCGCTACCTATCCAGTGAATTTTCTCAATAGCAGAAAGAGCAGACTGAATGATGATTCCAGTTCTATACCGCGGATACCTATTATAGTTATATCCCTTTCGTCGGTGATTCTTATTATAGTTGCCATTCCAGTTAGGGCTTAATCGGCATCTTTCCGATACTTGAAAATGATTTCACCCAGGCTCTATCCTTGGCTAGGCATCACCCTCTCACATTGCGTTTATCGAGCATATTGCAACATAGGTCGAGAGATCTATGACTCATACAGTGATATAAGACTATGAGACCTAGTGTTTCCAACCTAAGTGAAGACACAATTGTGGGGAAAATACTATATTATGTGTGAAGAAGTACTCTCGCTGACTACGGGAAAGATTATATATACATAACTGCTGTGATTGATATTGATGATTCGAATCGGAAGAAATTAATCATGGGAGATGAGTACAAGGAGGATAAAGTCGTTTGCTGTGCAGGACCCAATAAAGATGATAGGAAGATTCAGTGCGCAGGATTTGACCGATGATTTTATAAGATTTGTAGTAAGACGAGCCTCGAAGATTGGGAAAGGCAGAGTGATTTAGACAACTCCGCTAAAACCGATTGTGTTGGTATTGTCCCTCGTGTCGGGACCGAGATATCAAATCATCCACTGACAGTTCACAGCCTCAGTTGTCTTTTATAGAGCAAGTTGTTGTGAGCATATTAAAGCAGATAAAGTCATCCATGCAAAAACAGATAGAGTGATCAACGCAAAATCAGATGGAGTCATCAATGCAAAAACAGATAGAGTCATCGCAAAACAGATTGAGTCATCAATGCAAAAAAGATAGTCGTCGCAAAACAGATGGAGTCATCAATGCATAAACTGATGGAGACATCAATGCAACATGTAGTGCGGACAGTTAGAAAATTTTGGTCGGCACTCATAAACTTACAACAGGGTGTGGAATCATTGCAGGCGATTATACAACGTATGTCTCTCCAAGAAGAATCCCTTAGAGAGCAATTGCAAGTCACAAAAAGTACACAGACAAAGTAATAAACTATATGCGTCGTGAATGTGTGGAAACTTCTCAGGCATTGACTAAGCACGTCAACTCTACCATTAAAAGAGTGATAAATATAAATGAACGAATTCTCACGCTATCAAACAAACTGAAATCCAATGTCTTGAATGGAATCAGGAACAAGATAAATTTGTTTATCGAATGGGCCACGGGAGCACGATGCGCGAGTCACTAAAGAATTGCTGCAGAATATTAAGGAGAAAGTGACCTCGAAATTCTCTGCAGACCAAAGGTGACCAAAGGGTAGTCAAGTATAACCAAATAAGAAGAAAACTTATTTACAAGTCTTTTGAAACTAAAGAATTCGAAGATACAATTTGCTATCGTGTCAACGCAACATATTCTTGTAGAAGGAATATATGCGGAAAAGTAAAAGGCATTTATCTTCTTCAGACAAGGAAAGTGAGTGTTCAGATTACAACATAATTATGTAGTCAAAAGAGCATGCTCAGGGACCAGTGCCGATACCGGAAGTTCCCTTTGAAGTTCCTTAGGTATTGCACCCGAGATAATCCACGAAAAAACGAGAGAATAGAATTAATCTATCAAAACTTAAAGCTTTTGCTAAATATAAAGCTGAAGGCTGCCCTATCGTTCCTGGCTCAGTTCGAATATGAAGCGTAGTTAATAGACATCAGGTCTCACCAATACGTAGAAATATTGTTTTGTACTAAGGAAATCTGCCCTGTCGTGTTTTAATTATTCCAAACTTCTTTTTAAGGACTACCGACATTTCAAAAAAGCGTTCTTGGAGTATTATTTGTCTTCCGGCATGATATACGGCAAGTTAAATAGACTACGAACTCTTCTATTTGATCCCAAATAGCACAATAGTGTGGAACAGTTTGTGACGTTTCGTTTTAATCTCATTAAAGATTTGGACACAGAAGGTAGCGAAGCCTTAATATCTAACAGCCTCATCCCGTTGATGCTGATTGCTAATCAACGTCAACTGGTGTCCTTTAGGAATCTCAACTTACCTGATATGTTTAAAACAAACCGCCGTCTAGAACTACTTTTTGATACGTGCAAAGCCCAGAATAGTATGAAAAAAGACAGAGCCATGGAATTGGGTTATGGTGATTACCCAACGGGCGGAAATATTAGTATCAACGAAGTCATTGTGCAATCAATTTCTTCGTTGAAATCCAGGATGTTGGAAAGGGAAGACAATAATGAACGAAATGAAAGAATCAACGATAAACGAAGATGTATATGAATCGACACAACTAGCAATATGGAAATAGACAAACAAATAGATATAAAAAGAAATACAGAGGTGTAGAAACCCCATAGGAGAATCGAGAAGAAAAGTAACGATTGTCTGAAGAAGAAAATGAGAAAGTTGAAGCCCTACCTTCAGAGTTCAAAAAACTACATGAGAAACCCCACCTCAAGGGTCGCAGAATTGAGTGGTTATAGAAAGGTCGAGACTCACATGTACATTGCGAATCTGTACTACGACGCTTATCTTGTTAATATCACGATAGGTGGAACATGCACTCCAAGAAAGAAGGAGTAGAATACCAAAATAAAATCGACGAAACATTAATTCTACCTTATTAGTGATAACGATTGCGGTTACAATACCGATGTTAGATCAGATGCCAGTAGCGAAGTAAATGAAATAAGATATGTGGATTCCGCTAATACCAGTAGAGCTGAAGTGTCGGTACTGGTTGTAGCTTGCAGCGCACTCTTCGACAGCGAAGCTTTCGTCTCTCTCTGTGCGTAGGATTTCTCGAAGAAAATAACTTCCATCGTGCATCATCCTAAGTTGATTCCGGTATCCAACGTTATCCTAGTCGACTACACAGGATCTTGTTAAAAGAACATACAGGGAGTACCAAACTACCCATGTCAATTGCTATCAAACATGTGTATCACAAATGTTACATCATAAAAGGACTGAAACATGATATTTTACTAGGAAAAGATTCCATGAACAAACATGGGGTGCGTATTGACTTTAGAAGAGCAACAATATCTTTGACATTGATGGAGAAAGCTTGAGTATTCCGATGTGCGGGTCTTGTCTGGTTTAAGAAGTCTGGATATATTATTTGTCGACGGAAGTAAAGCCTTCAGATCATAGTAAGTTTGGGTATAAGGAATCAAGCAAATCCATGGAAGAAGAATGAGAGTGCCATCATAACAAGTCTGTTCAACTACGCGCCTTATCAATTTCAGATGTCAGGAGAGCTCTTTGAAACGAGAAATATGCCAATGGAGTCAAGATGTCTGTGAGAATACAGCTGCTTACTTTAAGATCGTCCAGGATGTAAAGGGTCCCATTGCTTAGTTTGTTTTATCATTTGTTCTACTGGGTTGTAAGCTTTTTCGTTCCTCGCTTTCTGATCTCGTTTATGGTGAAGAGTTTCTCTGAACCACTCTCCAGTTGACTAACCTGGTACCTTTTATGTTCTGTTTTCTTTTACAACTTTTTATCTCGTGCTTTTCCTCACGTTTTCGCCTTTAAAATGGTTGCTTTCAAATTTGTCGGTTCTTTTTCCTACTGTATTTTGGCATATTGTCAATTTATTTTCTCTATGTTTTAATAGGATTTAGTTTAGTTGAATTCTTGTATATTGGTCAATTGTTTTGGGTGAAAGCTGATTATTTTAGGTGTTGTTCCAACTTTTCTCCATCTATTATACTCGACTGCTGGTACCACCCCTAAAATTAATTTTATCTGAATTTAATACGCGACAGTTGATGGATTCGTAGCATTTAGTTTTCTCCCCAATCCCCACTTTTTTTATTTTAATCCCTATGGTTTGCTTTCCATAAGTTCTGGATTAGTTTGTTCAGTTTGTGTTCTAATTTATTTTGAACAAAGCTATGTTTTCAAATTATGTTCTCTTTTTAGGCTAATGGTCTCGAAACTTCATTTATTAATTATTATACCAGTTTCCTCTGATATCTTCAAATAATAAATATATTTTTTAATTCGTTGTGTGTTTTTCCAAATTTTGTTCATTATCCTTAATAATGTTCAGACGTAACGTCTAATCAGTGAATTTTTAGGGTAGTTTACTGCGCTGAGTGTACAAGTAAAAATTCACGTCTGGTAGCAAGGTTATAATACACGTATGTTTGTATCTTTTTTAAGCATTAAGAAATTAGGCTTGGTTTAGCTCGACTCAAGTTTGAACTTAATTTAGTCCTCCTTTAGAATGGAGTAAAGTTTTAGGTAATCAGCCGAATAAATGATCCCATGACATCTACAAACATATAGTTAAGCATACGTTGCACAGGCCATTATCAGTTACTTCGAAATCACCACGTACGTATGTGTTGACGTTTGCTGCAGAAACTTATCTTACTTTGAAAGGAATATCTTGCTGCTAAAGCTAATGACGTTGTTATAATTTAGAATCTCCAGAACCCTCTTCACTCTGATTGCGAGTGATGACTCAGAGATTTCCTCATTGCAGTTTGTTTTTAGCTCTTCGTATTAGGAGTTCAAGTATATTCAATTAGTTATATGCCCCTTTTACTTTCTATATTTGTTTATGAGTTATTTTATGTCTGTAGTATATAATATGTCCGTACGACCATTTCCTTACTAATTCCGATTTTCTACAAAAAAATATCAAGTGTTTTAAATCATTTTGGCATGTGTAAGCATCACTTATATTAGAAAATACGTTTGCCACTATTTCCCCAGATATTTCGTTTGGCTTTTATATGTACCTGTAGATCCTCTAACCGGTTCATAGGTTATTTTTTGACTCTGATCTCCAAGAGGATCCTCTGTTATTTTGTTGACATACTTTTTGTAATTTTTCAAGATTTCCAGCCGATCCTGGAACATCTGGATTTTTGTCCCTTTGGGTGTCCTTTTCCAGCGTTCTTTGTCCCTTTGGGGTGTAATCTGAATTTTGGGACTAGGCTTATCGTTTCTTTAGTCTTGTTGTATGCTTGTAAGACCTCATCAGGAAATTCAATGCGTCAATCTTGGCAAGCAGAATTACTTCCTTCGTGGGCTCCAGAGAGAAATCTTGCTTTTCTCAAAGAAAAAAATTGCACTTTTCTCCCAGCTTCGGTATTAACTGTTCATAATGCTTTAGTAACTTGTTAACCGCCTTGTTGTTATTAATGTTTTCGTCCGTAGAATAGCTGCTATCATATTATCTCCGAAATTGTCCGGTACCTTGGTAAACGGGCGACCAATTAGAAATGGGATCTATGAAGTTTTATTCAAGGTGAGTTAATTTGTATCCCTTATTTAATCTCCGACTCGAAGTGGAGGGAAGGATGCAGTTTGCACAGTAACGTGCGCAGCGACCTAAAACATTCCTCCTGGTCGCCTCTCAAAGTAAAACTTGGCGACCTCTGTCAAATAAACACGTTTATAAATCGATGTTTTTAGCAGTGGTGAGAACTAATAGCTTTGAAAATTCTCGCTATTTCAATGTTGCTTATTGCATCTGCGACCGTGCCAACTTGCTGCACAAGTTTAGCTACAATTATCTGCTTATGTTAATTTGCAATTTGTGTATATGGACTTTAGAAAAATGATATTAATATTTATTGACAGCAGCAACGGCTAATGAAAATTGAGTACTTGTTCATATTTCAAACAAAATGTACGTTTATAAAGCATTAATTCCGAACATCACACGAGTGCCGTTAATATGGTCATATATGTATATGCAATGTACGTTCGTATTGTGTTTAACATATACATCTAATTTTTCAATGCCAATCGAAGTGTATAATGTATTTTTCGTTAGCTGATTTCCACTATAAAACTGACAATTATTTGTGATGCAACGGTTTCTCATTCAAAATTTCATTTTACTCGCCTAAAAACACCCCCTCGAAACAGAAATCAAGCATATAGTGTAAATTATAAAACCACTATCGAAAGAACCGGTAGTGCTTTGCTAAATTGTACAATATTTATTAAAGACAGAGGGGGATAGTTAAATAATGCATAAACTATGCTGTACAGGACAGGAGAAAACAACGTCCGCGATATTGGCCAACATATTAAAATATAAACAAAAACGAAAGAGAAAAACATGTTTGTTTTTCTGATTTTCTACACAAGAGACTTGAAGTCTGTGCAAAAAATTAAACTTTGCAAGCACATCCAACGGAAGCTTAAATTTTAATAAATACCAGCATACTATTAACCGACTGATTTTTGACATGGAAAGAGTTACAACACATACATGTTTTCTGCAATAGAATGTATATATATATA
>JAGDQP010066659.1:0-11252 GCA_022664845.1 Lepisma saccharinum | reverse complement strand
CATGTTCAAAGGCGGTACCGCTGGCGTGGTGTAAGTACGTATATTTGTGTTGGTATGTGCTGGTGCGTTTGCGTATGTGCCAACTCTTGGTTACGGTGCGTTGATGCTCAAGACGGATTCTCAGTACACGTGACCACCTCAAGCATGGACAAAGCTAGACCGAGCGTTGATAGTAAAATTGTGCTTGTGAAGAGGTCTTCCGCAGCGTGCAAGTGTTCGGCACTGTGGGTGGATGAACCGTGCATATTACGCGCCATTGACCAGTGGCCAGTCTCGTATTATCTGTTATACACAGCTTGTTACACAGGATACCCTAGCCAGCGAGACCATGTTTGTATGGAGTTCCGTGGTGGGTACCAATATCCGGATGCTACAACAGAGGAAATTTACATGCTGTTTGCCGATCGGGTTACGGATACGTTACAAGACACAGAAACTGTATTCACGTTGTATAACGTTTATAAAGAGACACATCAGCACAGTGGTGATGAGTGGATGGGCGGGTTTAACTTGGGTGTGCAGCATGTGTTGAAGACTCGAATGGAGGACCTTGTGGATTTATTTCTCGCCAAGGATATACATGCGTGTTTCGATGAGCCTTGTACATGCATTGTGCCGGGACCTGGAATGAATTCAAGGACCTCTGTAGTGGAAAAGTGTATTGTTATTGACACGTACTTCTCTGTGCATTCCTCCTTCGTAGTAAGTTGATGTGCTCAAGGGTAATTTATTTCCTCATCGCAATGTCAGAGGTGATATTATTGTGAACATATGCGTGTTGGCCACCATCGGTACGTAGTTGCAGCATAATCCCATTCCGTGTACGGAGTGTACTTTACGTATAGTGCACACGTGCCGGGGTCATCCTGAACTGTGTGGCGATTATTATTCCATTCTTGTTGGACAGGGTTATACCCATATTTTGAAGAGACCTTTATTAAATGTTGTTCATCAGTTTATCAATGATCCCTGTAGTGCTTCAGCAACAGAACCTAGCGGGTTCCCGGGTCCTATGCACACAGCAGTAAATGATCGATATGCAAGGTTCCCCCGAACGCGTGGATGGTCAGAAAATGTTTCAACGAACCATTGAAACTATTTAAACTTGCAACACTAATGTTCCATTGCCTGCTGAAATTACCCTGTGAACGTTTTGGGTACCGGTGTCAAGTGGATTGGCCAACAAATAAGTCGCACGGGTTAGAGCGAAATACATCCAATGGGTATAGTGTATCACATATTTACCATATTATTGCGAGATGGGTTCCATCTTGTATTGTAAGAGTATTGAAAAGCTAGTTGTTTTACGTACGATTTTTCAGTTCAAGAACCTTGGGCACATTACAGTTTAAGGTTGATATTACCAACTGTACGTATCATCAACCAGTGCAAGAGTATGTATGCGCACTACCAACCTGCATACGGTTATAGTGTTGGATAGAAATTACACTTGTAAACCTAGTACCAATAAATGTATACCACCCAGGATATCAAGGTGATTGTCATTTCTCGAAATGAAACCCAAAACACAAAAGGATTATAGGTAAAAGAAGTTTTTATTACAACTAAACTATAGCTACTACATATGATCTTACAATTTACGTGTTGGTTGTGTTTGTCTTTCTTGGTCCAAGGTGATCATTCCACGATGGGTTGGTGCATTACATGACGTACTTTAAAGTACAGGCAAAACATAGCACATGGCAAGGAATTATCAGCTTGGTACGGACATGAAAGACTGTATAGTTCCTTTGGAGGAGGTTGTGCAAGGGGATGCTAGTTATTGATATATAATGCGTACCGACAGACTTAGACAACAGGTAATTGTACGATTGCAGGTATTGTGTCTAGTGCCACATTCTACGGATGCTGTACGGCAATCGTGTAACACCACCTCTAAGAGTGCATTTATTCTACATGGGTACAGTCATTTCACTAATGCATTACTATACATACGTGGGTTGTATATGGGCGTGCGCGTTAGCGAGCACGTGGAGTATATAGCGGTCGTACCAGTTTGGTTAAGTACAAACGACCGTAAAGTTCGGTTACGCCCACCATACCACGTTAAGTCATCTGGATGTTTGGTTATCCGCATATGCAACTATGGCGAGATACCAGGAATACCTTCACCATTATAAACGTGGAATGCACCAACCGGTCGTTGTTTCGAACAAAACAAATTACGCTCAAGGGTACCGTAACCCGTCTTGAGGACTGTACCAAGTATGCAAAGAGTTTGTTACTGTTTGGATTGCGTTGATTAAACTGTACGACGTCCACCCATTCGCGAGGGTGCGTTACATTATTACTGACACTTTGGGTATGACACTTTGGTTTCCGGTACAGGTGTGGATGTACACTGACCTCGATGGAATTTGGAAAACAATGGAACGGGTTTACCTCCACCATGGGCTAAAGTTGGTAGGTGCCAACGTAACTGTTGAGGTACTTATGAGTTATGAGCCCGCATTAGACTAATCAACGTTTTTTCGTGACATTACCCGAATCCTCTTACCACGTTGGAAACTTGGAAACTTGTGTTACATATAAATAAATGGAACTCCAACCTTATTGTATCACCTCGATCCGTAGTGCAGTGTTCTTGGATGATCACCACCACACTGTGTGGTATTTCACACACAAGCACTACACAAACACAGGGAAACATCGCTATGTTGTATGCCGGTGACATGTAGGATGCACCACACGTTTAAGGGATTGTTGCTAAAATTTACGTACACACACTAGTCCAGGACCACATATTGTAGGGTTCACTCACATGGATTGTTCCACCTTAGCCTAGAGGATATCGCGAATTTGGTGCAAACAGTGCGCTACTTGTTTGGCGAGACCCAACTGGAATTGAATAAACGTCAACCGAGTACGTGGACGCTCCACAGAAAATAATGTATACATTTCGTAGGCCATATCGGGTTCTGTCACCATATATACAGTACGTATTCATTGTTGTTACTACTACTACGTCTATTAAGCACCGCTCAGTGCGTGTAGGAGGCAGGTGCTCCTGTGGTGTAGCATTAGCAACTATTTGGTTTTGGAATAATCCCTTTTTATGCACAAGTTGTTCGGACCTATTCGCTTGTAATTAAGATCGTCACCACTAACAGCTGGGTTTTCATTAAATATACGGATGCTGCCACGGTGTGGTGATGAACTACTAGTACTGTTGCCCAATTTCAAATGGCACCACCACATGCTCTCCTTATTTGACAGTGAGCGTAAAGACCACTACGGATGTTGTGGTTCACATGTACGGACTTGCATTCGTGTTGATGGATAGCGCTTTTTATCACTGGTAACCAATAAACGCTATTTCTATTTTTTTAATATCGGTGACTACTACTATACTAACTTTACAGATAACCCTTGTTACATACCACACTTCCTCACTGTTGGGAAATAAAAGCACACTGCGTATGACCGGCTCATTCTATATTTAATAATGATAACCACTACACATACATTGCATAATAACATTACATTAACCACTACGTGTAATCACTCTGCATGGTACACTGTCTTTATACTGGTCCGTACGTTGATACATATCGACACACATTGTATAGTTACATATTCGTCTGAGGTTACATGTTCACATCACACACACACACAACTAGCTTTTGCGTGTATGACACAAATCATGATATCTATGGATCATGAACACACTTTGTCCACACACACCCTGGGTTTATGGATCGGCAGCAATGTCTTTCCGGAGAAGTGGTTGTCGTACCTCCTCCACTTTACGATGCACCATGTTTTCAAAGCCACACTTGAATACGTGAAATATGAAGGTCCAATGTTTGAATGCTGATCCTGGAACGCCCGGTA
Source organism: Lepisma saccharinum (assembly GCA_022664845.1). Classification (NCBI taxonomy): domain Eukaryota; kingdom Metazoa; phylum Arthropoda; class Insecta; order Zygentoma; family Lepismatidae; genus Lepisma; species Lepisma saccharinum. The sequence goes on along the minus strand of JAGDQP010066659.1, from coordinate 7,397 downwards.
GTTCTGGCACAGGTTGGTAGGAGTAAATAGAGCTGTTCGAATACGGTTATTTAACTCCTCCTCAGTATCCGTTACACAGCTATGTCCCCATTAGTTCCCCAGGTCATATGCACACCCGGAACATAAGATAAGCACCACTGCACATTCCCACTGTTCCAGTGCGTCACAAATACACAGTTCCTCAATTATGTTTAGCCGACAACGGCATGGATGGTGTAAAGGTTTATCATACACTATCTCGTCCTTCTCCTGGCCTACTCCACCGCCACTGGTACTGGCTCGCATGGTGTTACACCGCATGGTGTTACAACAGCCTAGTGTTTTCTCCAGTTGTCTCACTGCCTCGGCTAAGTCACTGTGGGACCAACTATCGTCGTACCACAACTCACTGACTTGACTCAACTTGCTATACTATCCTGTACTCTACCACCATTCACTGCCACTTGGAGGGTGTTTTGCGCATACAGCATTGCGCACGTCATGAACAACGAATGTTTTTTTCTATGAGGGGTGACTGCTTGCGTGCTTCTAAAGGGGCGAGCGCAGGGTGGGGGGGTTGAGACGTTATGAGGACTACTCGCTGGTGGTTGCTTGCAGGATATCCCCGTATTCCTCCCGTGTATTTTTTCCAGCAGTATGTCCTTGAGTTAAGTCACGTCAGTGTTGACAATACGCCGTAACCCTAGCTCGATATTGGTTTTCATCGATCAGGCACCGTAGTGCGCGTCGACGTGGATTTTGAAAAGTTGTTCCAGCGTTGTTGTGGCCTTCATAATGCAGTACTGTTTTCAATAAATGTTGCATGAACGTAATCTTGAGTATGCACAACCAATTTCCCACTCAGAAACCCTGCACGCCGATGATCCCGTTGGCAAGGACGTAGCTAGAAACATCCTGAACATAGGCTGGGATACCCAGGCACCCAGAGATTAATACAGCGCCAGATACACTCACTATCCACCCATCTTTCGGAACATGCACAATAGCGTATGGCTGTTATAGTCTTCCCCGTGGTTTCGGTTGCATTACGAAGATGTTCTTCATTTGTTGGTGAAAATTGTAGTTGTTGTTCCACTGCCTCGGCTGCAGCAACAAGCGCACGTTTGTCTGTTGGTTAAAAGTCAGCCATTCCATGTTGGGTCACTGGTAAATTGGTCCCACACATCCCGTGCATGTACCCCCATGACTACGTACGTGCGCACGTTTTTCATCACTCCACCCACTTCACCGGTGCCACCATTGATGCATCCCTCTACTAACCTTTGCTGATTGGTTCAAGTGCACATGTATACTACTAACCTCCAAAATCCAACATTATTGACATCACTTTTCTCCAGGCCGGAAAACCCCTCCTCCTCCTGTTTGGTTCGTGATGGTTAGGTCTTGTGTTTACTTGTGCATGCTCCGTATATTTGTGTTGTATATTACAACAGTATGCGTTTCAAACTGTGTTGGTTTGTGGGTGGCGTACTATTAATGTACATTTGTTTTGTTACACGAATACTCCTATTCAAACAAATATGGATGCCTTAGGTTTCGGGCGGGGCCTACAGTTTTCCATTACTGCTATCTTTGTTTCTACCCCTATGAATTTAGTTACCTTTCTGTTTATTTTTTACTGTGTACTCCCAAAATGTTAACGCAATGTTTTGTGGTGCTGATTTTCAGAGTGTTGACCGGTTTCGCTCTAGCTGGCACTTCCTACAGTTGGCTACTATAGTAAATACTCACAATCTCCCAAATGATAGTGTCTAGTTTCTTCACAGCCCGTATACACTATATTGGCCGCTGGTACTTCTTTGTTGATCAACACCGATTGTCAAAATATTTATCTTCGAACGGATGGTCTTTCCACCTAATACAGACATATAACGTCCAATAATCTCACCGAGTTGTCTCAATGCGTCGTTTTATCCCATCGACTAATTATATATGGTAGACGATGCACCTCTCCTATGTTTGCGAATTATTCTCTAGCGCTACCAATCCCAACCTTGGTTCTGTAAATGTCCAGGTTTTTCACGAAACTCTCTCTGCTTTTTCGGTGCGTTGTTTGACTTTGAGCGTACGGTCTTCGAATATTCCAAAACCACGTATCCCGTTGGTGAGTCGAATAGGATATTTCTATCACAAGTATTACCACCTCATCATTTTTGTGTTTCAATGACAAAACATAATAATATTAAAACGCTTCTTATAGATATACTTTGCTTAAACAATATGTCGTACCAATACTATTTTGGTTTATGCAGAACGCAATGAAGAAGTATGAGCTGCGTTCTGGTCGCACGCTGCTGGGTTGATTAATATATGTTTATTCCAAGTGTTACCACCACATCAATCGGTTGTTAGGATGCCAGGACGTGCGCACTGAAAAATAATTTTTACAGACGTACTTTTCTTAAACATTTCGTACTAAAAAAGTAAATTTAAAAATTTGGTTTTGAATTTGAATGAGTAGTATTGCAAATTTGTGCAACGCACAACATACGAAGATAGTGCTGCCATCTAGTTTTGGAGCAAGCTGCTTTATACTCACCTTAAGCACCGTTGTACATCTATTTACTCTCAAGTTGGCAGGTTCTCGTACACTCTGTCTGGAAGGTCAGAGTTCTGATTTACAGATTGGAGCACTAAAACCGTGAAATTTAACAGGCTCAGAGACACCCACCCAGACTACTTGAGGTTGACGCATACAAAATATCTATGGGCAAAGTCTGCTCGATTTCCATACCACCATTAGAAGTACGCATTTGCTTACTGACTCTCTTGTGTGGAACAGTTTTGAGGGGCCGCGCATATCATTTCTTTGACACCACTGTTGGAGCCCTGGTACATCCAGTCGCACTTTTAACAAGCACTATTAACAGGTCTTCTTCTCTGAAATGATACCATTTTTATAATGGTGTTCGAGAGGAAGGAGTATTCCGAACTGGAAATCGGGATTGTGCAATCGCAGTACCAATTATAAATTTTGCGAAATGTCGTCATTTCGAACCGTAGCAATGTAGTTTTTCTATTACGATATGTTTTACGGTCTTGGGTTACTTTTGTTCAAGCTACTGTTTTGTGACTTACATCCTAGTGGTCCAACGCGATATCGTTACAGGCTACTATTTATTTTAGAATAAAAAGTTTCATTTATGAACAATATATTAAAATATACTTTTTCCTATATAATATATAATAGTACCAATGCCATATTCCCCGTCATACGTCGCTGTGACAACAGTTCATCATGATACGATATGGAAACCTGTGTTCAATGAACGTTGCACGATGTATGGGGGGACACTGCGGACCATTGTAAGGAAAAGGCACCTTGCAATCGGCTGTTTGAATATTGCGATTAACATTACTGACATTCTTTTCCCTCGTCTTCGGATTATTTACTGTTTTCTAATAAGATCTACAGTCACCCCCGTGGATAAGTGGTTACATTCGCTGTTCGGTAGTCCGGGGGTCCTAGGTTTGATTTCCGGGCACTTTACACTGTAGGTTCCTTGCTTAAGACGCTGTCCTCCTCCGATGGAAGTAAATTACATTGCCCTTCGTTATCGTCGTCTTGCGATCAAGGGGCAATGCGAATTGCAAAACTAAAACAGATTAATACTGTCATATTTAGGACCACTTTTCCAATTACCACTTCACCCAATGGAGTACCGGTTTTCCAGGGACAATATTGTAAAAGGTTTGTATTGGCATATTCTTCCCCTTCGGGTCGTTAGAACCTCTTGATTGACATATCTCCGAGTTTGTGTCCTCCTCCAATGTAAACGCTTATTATTATTATGCAAGGCAATGAGTTTCCACATTACGAGTCGATGCACACTTCCAATACGTTAGCACGATCAGTTCTTTACAAGCTGCTAACCTATTTCGAGACAGATCCCTACGCAAAAGACCTGAGTTCAAGCTAGTAAACAGATTTTTTTTACATAAAAATGGTTTTAGCTGTTCTTGAACAACTTGAACCACATTTGTCCATGGACTGTCTCGACCGGTTAAATATTACAGCATTAAATTACTGTGTGCCAATTATCTACACCACAGTGAATGCAGTTTGCTGAACAGTCCACTTTAAACTATTTATGTCGTTGTAGGCTTCCCCTAATTTGGATTCATTCGCATTCCCATTAGCTACACGATCGGTGAAACACACCATACTGGTTTTCTTTTTATTTTCGATTGCATTTGTATTTGTCTTTTGCATGTAGACAACAAGACATTCATGGGGGCAACATAGAGGTCGTACTAGTATCGCTGCCATCAAATGGCTTTAGTTACCGCACATGCAGAAAATCAACAGACAGAGAAAGATAAAACGGTATATACGCCTCGGAAATGTTACACCCGATATTTACATATTTGTATGTCTTGCGCTATTGAACACCCGTCTTGGCCGAATCGCTGCTGTTATATCCAGATTAGCCCTGAATTTACTGTTGATAATATGCATGTAAGAGTTACGTATTAGGCAACGATTCTTTCATTGCGCGTTAGCTATCAGACGTTGCTTACTTAACACCTATATATTTCTGGGTACTCATCTCTGCTTGAAGCTCCACAGGCTGCTTCTTTTACTACCTACCCAATCTACACTGTAAATGCCATTGTTTATTACCATTTAGTTGATGAATAGTTTTTAGTCGCGCACCAATAAGAAATTTTCTTAGATCTCATATACTGTATCTGCATCCTTTTTTAATTTCGGAATCGCCCTATTGCTAGACATATTCTCTCAACGTGCTACAGGCAAAAGAAACTTTGGTACCATTTGTTCGTCCTGGCATTATTCTGATTTCTTAATAACGTAATGCACATATTTCGTATGCGCATGCTTTACCTTGTTTGTTTGAGGGTGAATTCCACTTTTTGTCCATGGCAATTACTTGCACCAGAAGACAATTTGCTTATCTATTCCGTTTGTGGTGGTCTCTGATGGGAGTATTTGCAATTCGGCCATGATCTGTACTCGTGCGCGTTGCCAAGCGGTCTGCGGCGATAGGCCACCAGCTCTACGGGCCCGCGTTCGAGTCCCGGCAGCGGTGTGGTGTGCCTTTTTACATTTGACAGCTACAGCCGAATCGAAACGGAGCAAAGTCTATATAAACATAAAGTTTACCATGTTCTGGCATGAACAACCAAACACCACCTTTATCGTGAAGTTACCAACTTTCAAATTTTGTTCTGTATGTCCTTCAACGATCATTTCTCTGAGCACTAGAATGTAGAAAATAGCTGTCAGCCAGTTACTTGAAGCTCGATTCCGGCATTCGTCTGCTAAGACCAACAACAACCGTGCACATTTTGTCCCCCACCGACAGCAGTGATAAACCCAGCGTGTCTTTCCACTACCGGCGCAAAGTCGTTCCGACAAATATATCAGTGTTTCACAAGTTCATTTCCCACTACATAATGTTGAAGTTCTACGTACCCATGTTTGTTTTGTTGACTTACTGCGTTGTATTAATTCCGGTTTGTAAATACGCCTATTTGCGGAAAAGCTGCACATTGATATTAAAATTGGCGACTCTAGTACACTTGATAATAGTTACAGACGTAGTCCAAGCGTTGTGTTGTGAGGTAAAAATGTGTATTTAATACGCAAGTGAAATAATAAATTGTATTGCTAACATCGAGCCATGAAAGTTTGATTTTTGTCTAAAAGATACATGTAAGGCACGTCGCTTGATGTTGTTTAAAACAAAACATGCCATGTTTCAGTCTGTCAAGAGTAATAGTTAAATTGACCAATAACGCAGGCATCATATTTATTTACATAGCAGTCCGCTTCCAAATGTACACGTGCCAAGCTGCTGCTGCTTGAGTTTCGGTCGTTATTCAGTTTACCTTCAACCTTTCTGCTAACTGATGTAGTTGTGTAGTTGGTGGCGTTAAGCTATTGTCTCCAAAGCTGCGGGTTTGAATACCGCCTGGAACATGGATGTTTGTAGATTTTAACAAGCATTGCACTCACATAATCGTGACGGACCGAAGTGGAAAGTTGCTAAAATAGCCTATCTGAAATAAAGCTTTTTAACTTTTCTATAACTCCTACCGTTGGAAGTTTAAATGTAAGCTTTTACTTTCGTCTTATGGTACCTAATAAAGTTTGAAACGATCAGATATGCCTTTATTATTTAAGTAGAAAACTTTAATCACACGTAATGTTCGTATGATAGTTACAGAGAGTAGTCAGTTTACAAAGGGGTTGGCTATTCAACGATCCAGTTTTCTTACTTTGTTAGTCTGTTTTCCTGGAATTGTAAGTTCGTACAGTGAGAAACGTAAGCATTGACCGTATTCTCCCCAATTTTCAAATTCTGAATACAAAATTTTTTGTAATAGGCTACATAGGAATGTTATGAGTGTTGTGCAGTACAGTACAAACTAGGGAAGAAGTTGTACTGTCCAATTGTATTCGTTTATGGTTGTTGGAATGTAATATTACTAAGAAAATGGCCTTATCTTCTTCATTGTTTATTTAAATTCTTAACTTTAGGGTACATGTACATTTAGCTACTATGAGAAATGTGCTCGTCAGAGTAAGGAGTACCAAATGTGCTTATTATGGGAAATTCGATGTTGGCGTAACAGTCTGTGTTTTTATAAAGTATAAACTAGTAGAAATCTGTCACAGATTTTTAGCTGTAAAACTAACAAACAATACAATTAACCATAACTTTCCTCAGAATGACCCTCGAATTAGGTAATTTTAACTGTTTATCAATTATAGCTTTACTGTAGAATAAGTTCTCGTTTTTATTGTTTTAATGTATTATTTACATTATTGGAATGGTATATGTATCATTTGGCGTAGTCATTGAAAACTTAATTGAAATTTTACACTTCTCGACTTGACAAAAACTTAGACCAGTTTGTCATTCAGATATACTCCCCCTGGCAGGAGAAGGCATTATCTCAACATTCGCCTTAGGTAACTAGGCCTAGTCAAGAAAAATTGGTGCGCGCCTCCTGCTCGGTGCTATTCAAGACTTTGCCTGTCGTTACTAGATCTGAGTAAACTTTAGGTTCCGACCTCGCTAGTCGTGTGGACTTAAGTGCTGGGCCGTCGTGTACGAGATTTCGGATTCGAATTCCCCTTGGTCATGGATGTTTCTGCATTTTAGAGGCATTGCACTAATATAATTGAGACGAGCCGAAGTTAATAGTTATTAACATGACCCTTATAGAATAAAGTTTATCATAGTTTTTACAGGATTGAAGGTACTGTTTTCATTGCAAAACCTCAAACTTTCTTGGCCTGCTGAGGGATTAGTGACGTAATGACGTTAACTAAGGCTATAAATACTTTGTTCCCCGCCCTCGCTCTACGGACCGTTTAAGACGTGTAGTACATTTGCTTTCAAATATAGTTGAAAGTTAATGTTTAT
>JAGDQP010066658.1:0-11253 GCA_022664845.1 Lepisma saccharinum | reverse complement strand
GGCGCATGTATATCCATAAGATCCCTTAAGCAGTTCTGCAGAAAATTAACTTTGCCTTCTAATTCTTTGAATGTTGTTATGATATTCCAATCAATAGATTGTGCAGATGCGTTGAATTGGTGTTCCTCTAACGATGCAAAATTCCTGTAATATATAGTTTCAGGTAACCTTATACTTGGACAGGCTATGTTGAGTTTCGCGTAAATTAGAGAATGGTCAGATGTGCTGACAGGCACACCAACCCCATGTGTAAAAATTGTTTTCATGTTATCTGTAATAAACAGATCGAGCAGTGATTCTCCTGTCTCAGTGATTCGTGTAGGTTTGTCTATTATCTGCATGAGGTTAAAGTTATCTAAAATATTTTGTAAATAATTAGTTTCTGACTTACGTGGATCAAATTGGTCACAATTGAGGTCTCCAGTAATATACAAGTGATCAACACGCGGATAAATATTTGTTATTAAGTCTTCTAAAATATTGAGTCTAGAGTAGGGTATGCTAGTAGATCTATAGAGGGAGATTATACCTAAAGTTTTGGAATTAACACAGGCAATTATTGAAATATATTCAACTTCCCTGACCTCATTGTTGTTTAACACCTTCACCTGCAAATCATTACGGTAATACAATAATATACCACCACCTCTATGACCTCTATCCTGTCGAATTACATTATACCCATGGATGCTTACTACCTCTGAATTCACAGATACATCAAGCCAAGTTTCTATGACTACAAAAATTGAGCATTGGTTGCTCAGAACTAAATGCCTCACTTCATCCATCTTAAGATCTACCTTAACGAAATGTGGCAATATGGAAAATCTACCTTAACGAAATGTGGCAATATATGTATGTGTCTTGAGATGGTTATGAGACTTTGTTTAGAAACTCCAGTCTTGTTATAGTTTTCGCTGTGAAATCATCTCAATCTTTCTTCGCGAACTGGCTTTTGATTTTCGTTTTCTGCTCTTCATTTATGACTTATGGTTTTCTGATTGGATGTCGTTTAATTTGCAAGTGTGTATATAGTGGAATGTGCCAAATAAAATGTTCTCTAAATTCCTGTGGTACAACTCGACTGCATTTGACGTGTAAGAAGAATCTAAAGGAGGTTCAGCTCACAAAGATATTTGAAAATATCTTTTCGAATATGCGTGCTAGTACAGTACATAAGCAGGGCCGGATTTATGTATAGGCTCACTAGGCCTGGACCTAGGGCGCACTTTACAAGGAAAAATTAGAATTTACTATTTAAAACGCGAGAGAAAACAACCTTTAGGGGGAAACATTAAGAGAGAGCGTCAAACACTATCACCTTTGAACCGCCTGAGCTCCTCAAAAATAACTGATTTCAACTAATTTAAAGTTAGGTTAATTTAGATTAGAAATAGTACAACAAATATTAGAGCTTATATTAGGAACATTATGTATTTCTATTTTTATACGCGTTTTACACGCTTTTTATTAACTTACTCTGTAATCATGTTTCATCTCTGGTACAAATCTTGTAATTGATTTTAAACTCACTTCCCATCATCCGATTTCTTTAGAATTTTGTATAAACTTGCTTGCTTCCGATGACAATACAATATTCAATCATTAGATATACGACAGAATAATCCAGTTAACTGTAATTCATTAAAAAATAATTATTTAATATGGACTTCTTTATCCTAAAATAAATACTAGCCTGCAACGATGTTGGGTTCTGACTGGTTGCAGAACACTTTCGGATGTGCGTGTGCAAAGCTCTTAATACAGAAAGAAAAATTTAAAAAGAATTTTTAAAACAATACGCTTTTTTAAGCAAAGAAAAATGGACTAAAAAGTAAAAAAAATAATAAATTTAGTAATCGAAAATAAAAGCGTGGGTGCTCTTGCTTACCTTATCATAAAATCATAATGTCTAAGAGCACCCACGCTTTTATTTTTCGATTCATAAATTTGTTATTTTTTAATTTTTAGTCCATTTCTCTTTGCTTAAAAAAGTGGGTTTTTTAAAAATCCTTTTTTATTTTTTAGTCTTGGTTCACACCAACAATCATTATTACACTCTTTCCTTTAGTTCACAATAGTTCCTGGTGTCCTCAAATCTTCCAACGTTAATTTACCTTATTTCCCGATCTCATACAATGATGACATTTTGCACATTGACACACATTGACGTAAGTCCGGTGTGTCACAATATTCCATTGTTACTTTCATATATTTCTATATATTTATAAAGCATATTTAATTTTTTTTTTAATATTACGTATAAATACTACCCTGCAACGATTTGGTGTTTAACTGATTCCAGAACACTAGGACTGGAATAAAAATTAATAAAATAACTTTTTAAAGAATACTTTTCTTAAATAATTCGTACTAAAAAGTAAAAACTAATTTTGTTTATGCATGACTTTTAAAAAGAAAAGCATGGAGCGCACCAATTGAAGAATTTATAAAGTGACTGTATATGAGAGAGTGCCACATGCTTTCCATTTTAGTCATGCATAAACAAAATTATTTTTTTACTGTTTAGTAGGAATTGTTTAAGAAAAGTATGTCTTTAAAAACTTTTTTTTAGTCTATGTCACATATAGGGCGTCGCTGTCATTTATACCTCTGCTAATGGGCAAGAGGTGCTTTGTATTAAGTAAACATGAAGGCGTCATTTACGCTAATTTTTGTATATGAGGAAAACTAAACTGTTTTTCGGGTCCACAATCGACCGTTCGTTCGAAACCTGCTGCCAATCGTCCTGACTGACATTTCCCGAAGATGGTGTTGAAAATTCAGAGCTGCCCACTTATTCAACGTAGCTAATGAGTTTGTAGTGTCGCTTTTGTCCATTCCTAGAGATTTTTTTTAACTTTGAACTTGCTAGTTCTTAGGGGCGACGCCTTGGTGGGTGGACCGATCTAGTTACTATAACATAGCAGGGTTCAATTCTGTTCATTCTTTTCTCCTACATAAAGAGAAGTGACAAAGAGGATGAATCAATAAATGCTAAATAGCGAGGAGAAAATATGATGACTTTACCATTCTTTAATTTACTTTAAAGTGTTTTTGTATGTCCTTATATGATATAAGTGTCTTGTGTGCTTTGTGTTGTGTAATGTAATTCTTAGTGTTTTGTATTGTAATTGTTAATTTTTAGATTTTTTTTTTGAAAATGTATAAATATATCTAGAAAACTTTAAAGTTTTGTATTTTAATTGTTATTTTTAATTTTTTTTATTCAAGACTCTATAAATGTATTTAGGAAATTTTAGAGTTTGTAATTATTAAAATTGTAAATCTATCACGAAACCGAAATGTGAAAAAGTAGAATCCAAAAATGGCTGAAGCTAGGATTCTTCTTAAAGCTGCATAAAGGCCGTGAACGAAATGTAATAACAATATTGTAAATAATAAATAAAATTGGAAAATAGTTTGTATTACCTTCTTGTTCAGAGCAATTAACATATTTTCAACAACTAGCCTACAGTAATTTAATTAAAATTGCTCGTTGTATTCAATGAAATTATTTTATTGTTATAATATTATTGAAACGTATTTTATAAACAACCACATTACCAGAGTTAAATACCGTAATTATTATCTCGTTATTATTATTAATGGCTAGAAGACGCAGGAGAGTCATTTGTCATGATGTGAGGTTAGGATGGGGAAAAGGACGGAAGTGGTGAAGTTGGAGGGGCGGGGGCGCTGGAAGTCATGGGCCTAGGGTGCCTAGATGTATAAATCCGGCCCTGTACATAAGAAAATTCAAGGTATATTAAGTACAACAACAGTCAGTAGTTCACAGAACGCCATCTTCCACTTCATTCGATGGCCGAAATGGTTATCCAAGAAACTTGAATTATGCCACACAACTCAAACGTACTGTGACTATGTTGGTACGTTTCTTTCAATCATTATCATTACAGGTCTAGGAAAAGTCACAACCCACAACCGAGAATTCTGGTGGAGTAGTAGTAGTAGTAAAAGAAGTAAAGCTATCCCCTGTGCGATACACACGCGCCGTGAACGACGCATGGAGGATGTGGAGGTAGCGCTCCACATATTCTCGATCTACGGTGCGAAGTGAGGTAGTGTGGTGAGTTCCACGTTCGACTGCCTTTACCTTCCCAAGGTGGCCAGCAGTACCAAGGGCACTGTAGTACTTAATTTGATAGGAGGCTGAATGAACCTCAGAGCAGCAGATACGGGAATACAGTGTCAGTATTGAAGAACATCTCCTTTAGTGTCAGTAGATATATTCAGAACTGGAAATGAATTTCCAGAACTGAGGGGGACTGTAGTCAAACTTTGTCCTTATGTACAATTTTAATCATTTTGTATGCATTTTTTCTTCGGAATATGTAAAATTACTGCGGCGTCATTCCCTTCGCGTTCTCCAGTTTCCACCGTGCATGCAGAGGTTTCTTTCAGTACCTCCATTGATTCAATTCATCGGTAAGAACATGCACTTTTCGTCACAACTTGAAACATGCACTCATTTATCTATCCCAAAATCCAGCAATAGTCAAAGAGTTACCAATATAATCATACAGCAATGTTACCAGCTTTTGAAAAGGTATTTGAACATACTTTGTATCAACGAATTATTGATAATATTATGTCAACTGGATAGCACAGCTGTATTTTATGAAGAATCGCTGTAACGAGACAGAAATATTTCAGATTTTATAGCCGACCTATTGAAGGGAAATCAACCTATTTATAATTCTAACAAATAGGCGATAAGGTAATCCTCACAATTATGCTCATTGATAATATTTTAACTAAAACTTTTTCTCCTTTGCACTATTAAACTTTCTTTAAAAATCATGATCAGTAATTTCACAATGTTAATTCTAATTAACACCTTTTATTCCAGTGCAGCCAGCACAAGTTACGATTGACATGGAGATATTGAGGGATCCTATAATTAAAGAAATTGAGCAGGTAAATATGAAGATCAGCGTACATTTGATAGTGTCATTCAGATGGTAAAACCTGGACGCAGGAAAATTCTTATTTTAAATTTGTGTTAGACCCAAGGTTGTTAGAAGAAGATAAGGTAATCATCGAAAACCTTCTCAGCAATCTAATACCAGGGTATGGCCAGTCTTTTGATCACCATATCCTAAATAAGATGCAATTAAGAACAACAATCAGTAATATCATTCATTGGTGTAGAGACAGTGGTGATATTCGGCCGGATCGTAACGGTTCGCCAGATCCGATTGTTAACAATTTGTTTGTTTCGCCGAACCTTTTGTTAAATCAACCGAATAAACTATTCAATTCATCCTTCAACTAACTGACAGAAAATAACTTATTTAATTCAATTGTTTCAACTTGTGATGTGGACTAACAGACTCACAGCGCTGAATGGATTAGAGTGATTGGAGGGAAGATGCCTGTCGGGAAAAGATGTCATTCCATAACAATGATCCTAGATAGAAAACTTGTGTGGTATGAAAGAAATAGTCAGTATTCGCTTTAAAGGGTTGTAGTGAATGTCGCGTAATCTGTCTGTCACGTGGAGACGAAGCAAGACCTTTGAAGAAAAGAATCTAGGCTTTTTTTAGCTTAAAAATAATTTGCCCTCAGTCAACAGTTTAGGACTGAGGTAAATACTATGGCAGAGTAGAAAATGCATTTGACTAGGGTAGTTTTGACTGTCAAGTACTTACTTAGACTGTACCGGTATCACAAAGAATCCATGTGTGTGGAGGGAAATAGGTGAAGTGCCGTTTTGTTCCGAAGGTTGCGGATAGATAGATTGCATTAAATAAGACTATTTTCATTGTTTTGAGGTAAGACGCTCATTCTTCTTGATCAGAATGTAATCATACAAGAACGTTTCTGATTGGAGTCTACGTACGTATTCAATAGCATTTGAATGTCATGGCCTTTAGGCAACTATGGTTGAGGCCTGAATTGTGGTAGGGTGAAGATATTGGAAAGAAATCGACCAAGGCCTAGTTTGGAAGATATCATACCAGTATTAGCCTTGTGTGACTAAGGATAACCTTGGGGTAAACTTGTCAAGATGGGCGCCGCAGTGCCGCAGCGATCGAACACGGTACCTACCGAACACGAAGCCAACGATCTACTAAGGGCCACATGCAAAGTCGTTCCGAGGGCTACCCACGGAAAGCCTGAGAGACCCTTGACCATCTTGTGTTGCACAGTCATCCCGTGGGACTGAAAGAGACCCGCGGCATCAGGGATTAGTCGCGGGAGGATCGAACCACGCTTCGCTGTCCCGTGGGTGATGTGTGTATCTACACCTCGTCATTTTATTTCTGTATTTATAGAAATATATTACATTTTAGCCATGAGTGTTGCTTTAACAATAGACAAGAAAGTGGCACAATTAATTTACAAAACATTACGTTTACGATCAGACCATTTATGTTAATTATTTTTATAATTTTTAAAAAAATCTGCACAGTGTTGACGTGCTGTCGTAATAGTCTATGGTGCTGCTCACTAGATGGTAGGGAGAAGGATAGTTTCAATTCAATTAAGCCGTAGCTGCAAGGGCTTTTTCTAAAAGTAAGCGTAGTTTATCGAAAGGATCTATAGTTCGTTTAGAAAAGAAAATGAGTTTTTGGTGCATGCATTATAACATTAATTCGCAGCTTGTTAACGTAAATAGAAGATCGTGCAGAGTAGTGTATTGGCTTAGCTTTCATAGGTCTTTGAGTGCCACACATATCGCAACTCGTAAGTAGTTGTACCGATGAACTTTGCTTTATTTAAAATAATAATAATATGTTTCTCCATGGAACAAATTTCACGTTGTGCTCATGATTTAGAACTTGAGAAAAGAGGAAAATGTTCGCTTGAAATTAAACATGCATTACGCTAACTTTTCGCAATGGCGAGCATATGGTGCTGAAGGCCTTAGAATCTACCTTAGGGCTGATTTACATGCAAGCTTGCGTTGCTTGCTTTCCGTGAGCAGCCAATTGAAATACCCGTTTTATTGCGTGTTCTACGTAATAAAACACGTGCTTCAAATGGCTACTCACCCAAATCACACTCAAAGCAAGCAACGCAAGCTTGCATGTAATTCAGCCCTTAGCAAGAATTCTGTCAGACTCCCCAACGGGTGGTGTAACCCCTCCAAATCGTCGAGCACCCCCCCAATTTTAATATCTTTGTAATTAAAAGTCAATAGAAACCCTGCAAAAATATTTACATTCCTAGCTTTGGCTTTACGTTAAACAAACTGAAAATCCTCCCCGTTTTAGCAATTTCAAACATATGTCATAAAGTTAAGTCAACGCCCCGACTTTTTTCAAATATAATAGTGTAGTCTCCCTGACTTTCTATTCTGTTTTCTCTTTTAGCTTAATTCAATTTACTACGGTAGGCCTAGGTTCGGTTAGATCAGATATGAAAACGTAAAAGGACCATGAACTGATTATGGTGGAGCAATTTCCGATGTTATTTTTTTAATATGCTTCCTAACAGCATGGTTAATACAATTGCAATGCCCTTTCTGTAATATAAAATGTTCCATTGATTCTCTGATTTCTCCTAACATACACTTTCGTGGTTTATTTTTTGATGTTTTCAAATAATTTCCCATGATTACATATTTCTTTCTCTCTCTCTCTCTCTTTTTTTTACAAATGTTTATACCAATGCCTACTTAATGATCAATATATTTTTTCTTTTCTGATAACATGAAAGAATAGCTTATTGTTACTTCTTTATTAGAGTTATATTCTTCAGGTATTTTCCACCACACATCACCTAATTCTTTTTATTAGATGCTGCATTGGTAACTTTACATTCCCTTTGCCCTTATATTTTCCCAGTATTTAGACAAATATACCCCTCTTCTTACGTATACGAATTCACTTTGGGCTTTCAAGTTTCCAACGTTTCCTCTTCTCGCTAGAAACAATCAAATAAATGACAAAACGATCGAACGCAACGTGATTGTCTACTTTTTCCACTGTTTTTCTAGCCTCGCTCCGGGTTTATTTTACTAAACAAGCCCGCGACTCAACCGTCACCGCGGGATTCCGTCGAAAAGCACTATGCAACATCAACACAAAGTAATCCCTTCGGCAGACCGCGGGGACGGGGCACCCACGTGACAGCTGCGGGTTTGACTGTGCATATGGCCCTAAGTGCCCTACAGCTACTCACTACATGTCTAGTAGAATATATACTATACCAGGTGGATAAGCTTAAATCCGCTGTTTTGTAGTCAGCAAAACACATGGTGTGTTCATAGAAGGCACAAAGCAAGTTATTCAAAGTACTTTCCCTCACTAGCTACACATTTTGATCACTTCTCGGGCAATTTGTGGATACCACGCCCAAAAAAAGTCCTGCCCTTTCGAGGCAAACCATTCCTCTTCCGAGCAAAAGGTCACTTTGGCGCTAAATGTCATAATTTTGAACTTCTGGATTTTTTTATAAACAGTTTCTAATATTGCGGTGTTCAGCGTTAGTTTTCAGATCATACAAAATATTAAAAGTACTGCTTGGAGCAAGAAAAGTGTAGCTATAAAATTGAATATCCCTAAATTTACTACATAAATATATTTTCTTTGGAATATCCACAAGTGACGTGGTAATACTTATGTTATCGAGGGTGAGTACATTACAATAATCGAAAAATCGCTTTTGTAAAGACACTTTGTTTAGTTTACCGAAAGTTTGAAAATTAGGAGCTGCAATTTTCTTGCGACAAGGTCTTCAACTGAATTTCTTTGTAGACTTGGGACAACTTTATATCTCTGTTACTATGTTGCACATCACTTCTACACTCCTATAGTTGCATGTTTTTGAAAGTTCTTTCTTCTTAATAGTTCTCAGATAGTATTATGGCTCAATAAATGACATGAAAATACTTTCATGGAAGTTGAGGGAAATGTCTCATGTTATTTCGAGTTTATTTTACGAAACAATTACACTTCAGTTTATTTTGTAAAATGCATAGAGGGATAACATTTTCGGTTAGAAGGAGTTTATACTAGTTTTCGATTTTTAGGGCAATACTGAAACTCATATTTGTCTTAGAAAAGTCTTAAATTGTGTAGTTGATTTTCTGAAGGGTACCCTATAGATTATAAGAGAAACGTATTTTATATAAAATTCTCTAAACCCCGTTGCAATCATATGACACACTAGCTTTAACCAAGAGGAAGGATTTTGTAGACAAACATATTCTTTAGAAGTATTATATGCGATAGCATATATGTTGTTACGAAGGTGGGTCCTTTATTTTCCTTTTTGTAAACACACCAGTCAACGCATTAATTATATAGTATAATTTAAATGGTTAAAATTAGTGATTCAGTTAATTGTTTTATTACAAATATTTTAGGAAATCACCCTGGATGTAATTATTGGGTTCGTTTGGACAGATCAGCGCCTAACCGTGATGAAAGACTCAAGTCTTCATCATTATGTAGCAGATGAAGTCAAAGAGAAAGTGTGGGTACCGCAGATAACTTTTAGACCTCTGAAGAATTTGAAGACAACCGACAGTACAGAGACACTTCCGAGATTGGAAGTCTATACCTATCAATTAGACGATTCAAACAGTATCACGTACCTGATGCATCACGTGAGGTAAGATAAAGGTTTATATAATAAGGGCTGAGTTCATTGTTTCCATTCTGCCCAATATTTACCATATGTACGTTTACATTTTCAGAGCATATAAGATAAAATTTATTTTTCTCCTTTGTTGCTTCAATATGCAGGGCATCACAAGCTGCTTCACTTACTTTCTTTGCATAAAATCATGTCTTAGAACATGGCTATAAAACTTTTCCCATCCAAAACCAGCACTGAAGCAAAGATAATCTACATTAGGGATGGTATCGAGACGAGACTGGCATCAGTCTCCTTCTCATCTCGAACTTTTTAGAACAGTCTTGGTCTCGTCTCAATCTGAAAATTCCGGTCTTGGTCTCGGTCTCGATTGTAAACCTCAGTCTCGTCTCGATCTCGACACGATAGTCTCGGTCTCGTCTCGAAAGAAGATAGACCTTAAAAAGTTACCGTCCCTTGACTTGTTTGAAATGGGTACGCAGGTTTTCTGATCTCAGCACAAGAACAAGAATATTAATATGATATTAACATAGTTCATTACATTGTTAATTTGGGGTTTAGATTAGAAATAATATTCTGAAATAGAGAGAAAATATTACGATTTTAAAATAATATAAAGCTTTACTTAGGATATATAGAATACCAATAAATGAGATACATGAAAATATTTCTATTATGGAAACGGGTCTATGTTATACCACAAATTGCGAAATTGGTATAAGTAACATTTACGTTTAGCTACCGTATTTCTAAATTATATTTAAATGGACTGAATAACTGTTACGTTAAAAATAAATAATTTACATTTTAGTCGAAATTTTTATACCAGATTTATAGAAATAAATGTACATTGTTAAAGATTTTCCGAAACGATCTTGAGAAAAGCTAGGCAACCATAGCTACCTGGGAATTTTCAGTAATTTGGCTAATAAAATGCATTCATCATACAGTTCGTAGGAATGTTCTTTTACAGCGCAATTTTCAGCCGATGTTTGCCTGTGGCAGATAGGCTGAGAACATATTCATTAATGTCATTGTTCACTAACAAGTGTGTCAGGCCATTTAATCTGTCCTCTGTGATATGGGATTTTATGAACTTTTAGAACTAATAATAATGAATGATTTTACGTATTAGCAGACTTGGAAATAGTAAACACTTTTTGGCCATAAGATTATGGTTACTACTTTACGTTTTAAATTTGTAAATTGTACCTTTTCTTAGATTCTTCTAGTTTTGGGTATCGTGATGGATACACAGAACAACAAGAAGCGAATCTTCCTATACTGTGCATAGTATACAAAAAAGACTTGTCAGCCGAGTCAACTCGTCAGATGGTAGCACGAGAGTCAAATCATGTGATTTCGCCGAGGAACGCTATTTGCGAGAAATTATTAATTTTCATTGGCTAATATGTCAATGACGTTTTTTACTATATTAGTAGTATATTTCGTACAAAATTTTGAATAAACAATATTTTTCACCTTCTGTATTGCTTTATAGACTATTTTTTCTTCAGAAAATGATTGCTTTTATCTGATCCTGGTCTTCTAAACTCATGTTCTTTTTTTCTCTTGATTTTCGCTAACTCGTCAAATGGCTAGTGTTCCTATTTACTGCTTACAAACATTGCTATTTTTTTTACTTAGCAAACGTGTAATAAATAGGACTATATATTTTAT
>JAGDQP010066657.1:0-11253 GCA_022664845.1 Lepisma saccharinum | reverse complement strand
ATTATACAACAATATTTCGGGAATAATTTGTGAAAAAATCAACGAAATTTATTAATTATTATAGAACTTATGGACATTTATATGTGACTACGTAACTTTCAGTTCTGCTTAATTCAATGTATACCAGCGATTCAAATTTGTTTGTTTTTACAACTCAACTGTAATTCTGTTCCGATTCTGATGAAACTATCATATCCGTAAACGTGCAATGTGTAAATTAATAGTAATAAATTGAAATTCTGAAATTTTTATATTTCTTCGAACAATCTTGTGTTTATATTCAGTGAACGTAGTATAGAAACCTCTCAGTTAACCAGGTACGATATACGGCATTAGTTGATAATCCTCTTACAGTGTTGAGTAATATTTATAATGTGCAGTGAGTTATTTAATGTTTGACTTGATATCTATTGGAAATTAGTTACAAATCGTTACGTGAAATTGACAGCAATTGATACTAAATTATTTCTGTGTTTCGGTAAACCTATCGTATTGAGTGATGTGATTTTAATTAGATTAGATCGGTTCGTAGACCAGTGGTAGGATTTTTTCACCAGCTGAGAAGTGATAACTTGGGAAAGGAACTATATATTAAATTTCTGGTTATTTCTGCGTTGACATATGTTTTTTTTTTTTTTTTTTTTTTTTGTGAATAAATATTATTTGCGTTTTGCGTTATGACACTACGTTTGGATTGAGTTGCGACCGTCATTCGTTGTGTTCGTTCGTCTTTATTTCAGGAATTGCGATTCCAGACTACAGGTGTGGGCCCTACTAAAGTAAAGGTAAGACATGGTCTTTTGCCATCCTGTAGACTTCGAAGTGAGTAAAGACATAGTATGAGTCACATATGAGTCGTTATGCTTATCATCGTTTGAGATATTTTCTCAAGTAAAGATTTACGTTTTCTTTCTTAATCTGTCGCTAATCTGAACCAGCTGGTACTTTGGAGTATGAACTGACGATCTAATTAAACGATTGAAGGTGTCGACTTACCGGTATTTCCTCCCTCGATCTAAATTATTTTTTTTACAGCGATTGCAAGGATCTGGAATCCTCTTTCCCAGATATTCTTAAATCTGGAAGACATTTCTGCGCCGCTCGTCTGGGTGTAGAAAATGTTTGGAGCTAGAGGTTAAGTTAGATGCGTTGCGTGGGTACTCTAGGCTCCTGGCGACCCTATTTTTTCTGTGTGATCCTCTTTTGGGATCATTAGGTTGGGGACGTTTCAGTTTTTTTGCGACTCCAGCCAGATTGCCAAAAAACCTGTGCGTTTCAATATTATATTGAAACATTCTTGAAATCAAATAAATGATCATAATACATTTGTGAAATATTATGAGATCTATAAGACTCACGCTCATTTTAATATTTTAATGAATATTTTTTTTAGAAATGTAAATTACTAGTTTCCGACAGTGAATTTATTGCACAGTTAATTTCTACAGTTATCCAACAGCAATTGTTGCCACTAAAACCTTTTTGTTCACAAGAATATATTATAGACATGCAATGTTTTAAGATTTCTTCTCATGAATTTATTGCAAGAGAATTTGGCATTCTTTCATGTGATGGTACTTTACTGTTTCATTCTATGGTTAAACTTCCATTTGAAATGATTGATTAACATTAAGATATCAAAAACAATGTCTATGGTTAAGTATAAATTTTCCCGGATTATCATGGGATAATTCAAATGGATTCAGAATATCCCATATTCGCACTTTAATTGAACGATTATGTGAAGCTGGCATTGCATTCTTTTGTAAAGGTAATGAAAAAGTGCAATGGATTCGTAAACAATTTCAATTGAAAAAATGTAAGATATGACTGATCTTGGTTCTCCTGCACTAAATACTCACAAGTTTTAATGTTCATATAAAATAATGTACTTATCATATTCCAAAGGAAGTGAATGCATGTCCTATGCGGAATTGTGTGCAGCTTCAGCATCGGTTAAAGAGGCAATCACTGATAGTATATGACGATGTGTTGAAAATAAAATTGTAACTCTTCATTTTGTTTCATAAGTATGAAATAAATTTTGAATAGCATATATTTTAATTTATTTTCCTTCGAGAAAAAAATAAATATATTACCTAACTAAAGTAAAAATAAAATGATCATAATAAGCTGTCTTATAATATAAATGAAAATATTTTTTTTTATTTTTCTAAATATTCTTAAAGTATGTCTTCACTGAACGTGTTATATTTAGAGGAGTACACAAGCACTTATTTTTCTATTTGTTTGTAATTAACATAAGAGCAAGACACTATTTTCTTTTACGGTTTCCTTTTAGAAAGTGACCTCCTTTATGGAATAGTAGAACATTGTATGCTTAAATGTAAGGATTATAAACGAACAAGGTAGTATAACAGTTATCTGACCTATTTTATGGCATTCTAGTAAATTTCATTTTATGTTTAGAAAGCTGATAGAACTTGTTTTAAACATTCCTTCATGAGTATCACATCGCAGATTATTCTTGACCCATTTTCAGTTCTCTTTAAGCCATGGCAGAGAAGGTTAGTGAAATTATCTTTTATATTTAGTAGACTTAATTGGACCCCATCACCTTCTAACATGCATTTTATATTAGTGTAGAGAAAATGGAAGAAGATGAACCTTCAGCGGAGAATGATGATGATCCCTCAAGTGAAGAAAATTATTCTTGTTTTAACAGTGATTTTATTTATCGTGTCCACGAAAGTGAAAATGAAAATAAGATGGTGAATGATCGAACGTCATTTTTCGCTATTTCCTCTTTCACTCCATTATCATCAAGTTTAGAAGTGATATATATTTCAGATAGTGATGATGATTATTCAATAATAAATACAGAGAAACTTGAGGGAGAAAAGAAAGTCCCATCTTCTGATATGTTCTGAGCTCAACAGTAGAAGAGGAAATTATTATAATCAATGATAATGAAAAAGAGGACAGTATCAGAACTAAGGAAGAAAATCTTATTCATCATTCTTATGCTAGCCCTTCAAGTGAGAAAACAGATGTGAATTCATGTTCTTGTGTAAATAATATAATTAAAGAGGACTGTATTTATGAAGATATTAAAAATTGGAAATATGAAGGTCCCTTATTGTTTTAATAAGATAGATAATCAAGAGAGACATTTATGGGTTATTCGATCCTTGGGTCGAGGTCAAAATTTAGTAAGGCAAACATGGAAAATATTATAACATCCTATGAACGTTTCTGAAATTTACATTACATATGTATCTAAAGATGAACATTTAAATAATAATTACATTGATGCATTTATATAGATAATTTAATTGAAAAATACATTAATGCTAATTTAAATGATGAGTGAAAGTATGGATCTTGCTTTTGGACTTTAATATCATCTACATGTGAAGGAATAAAAGGTATTTATACTTACTTTAAAATATGACAGGAAAATTTATGTAACTATTTTCCTTCTTTTTTTATTTTCTAAGTAAATATTTTTTCTATGGAAGAAACTTTACATGAATGATCTTGAGGATAAAAATAATAAAAAGAGTAAATTCCTGAATCTTTTGTATACTTTCATGGAAAGAAAACAGTTGTATATTTTTTATTCAAAATTAAGAAAATGATTATACAGTCATTGATAAGATTATTCTAAGATAAGATACACAATCATAGAAAAGGTCAAATTTTCTGATTCAGTAATAAGGTAGTCATATGTTGGAAAGAACGTTTTCTAAGCATCTGATAAATTAGGACAGAAACTTTTAAATACAGGATACACTTCCACCATTGTTGATAATAATAAGTTTAGTAATTTTATTGTAAAAAAAACTAATGTCTCACGATTAAAGTAAGAACACTCATGATTATCGAAATATAGATGAATCTCACATTTCTTACGAAGAAGAATATACTGAAGGTTCCATAATTCAAATGCTGTTTGTACAGAAGCTTCACTTACAGTTTTTTTTTTCATTTTCACAACTACACTTCTTGTAGCCTGATAATAGTTATTTTTACTAGGTGGTGATAAACATTGTATGAATATATGAATTGCACTATGCACTCCTATAAGGAATCTTCCTGCACATTATCTATAATTATTTAATATAGAAGATAATTTTACTACTTAAAAATCACATGAAATTCATAGAAAATATAACATTTCGAAGTGACTACCGCTGCCCTACAACTCATACGCGTTAACGGGCCACGGCGGGCGCGGAGCGGTGTGACGGCGGGAGGCGTGATAAAAACTACGCGAACGCGTGAGGGGCGGCAGCGGTCAGAAGAAAAGATAAATTGAGTAAAATATAATTTTATAATCATTAAGATGACTTTGCGCTTAATGCGGATGAATGTAGCAGCAGGTAAAGAAAAATAATTTTCAGTTCTCATGCCACATAAAAAGTACAGAAAAATGTATAATAAGAATTTTATTAAATTTTCTAAGCATAATAAACTTTAATATAAATAAACGTGAAAAGATCTTCTTCCGCACTGCGTATAAAATACGGGAGTAAAACTTTTCTTTCACACCTTTGATGTTTTATGTAGGCATAAACATGAAAAATGGTTTGGGAATATTTTAAAAGGGAAGAATGTTGTAGAAACTTCTTTCCTAAACTTTAATTAATGTTTAGGAAATTTCTGGAATCCCAGCCGTAGCATAAAAATACCAAAACATATTTTTTTCATTGTTTCGCACCTCTGGTGGTCTATGTAGATATAAACATAAAAGAATGTTCTAAAAGTTTCTATATTAATAATGTTATAGAAATTTCTAAAAGTCCTAAAGTAGGTCAAGCTACTTTTAAAATTGCAACGTGAGATAAAAATAAAGGTAGGTTGTGAGAGAAAACGAATGTTCTAGAAATTTCATGTTCGAAATATATCTGGAATTCCACCTTCAGATAAAAAATAAAAGGAAGTCAAACTACTTTCTAGAATTCCGCCCTGAGGATGAGACATAGATGTGTCTTTGTTTTGCAGGAGCTCTACGTAGACATAAACATGAAAAAAATATTCTAGAAACATTCACGTTTAAGAAACTTTTGAAATTCCTCCTCGAGCATAAAAATGGGAGAACAAAAATAAAAAGGAGGTCAAGCTGGTTTTGCGGGGTGTCCGAAGACTGTCTACGTTGTGAAATTTAGTAAAGTGCATATAATTTTGCAAACAATTACACTAATCTCACATAAAATCTTAATTTCAGGGAAGGGTCCGTACTCCCGGGGACCACCCCCTGCGTGCGTGCGTCCCTGACACGGGTGTTTTCAGCCCTATAGTTCCCTAGTGTGTATGTGGGTTTTGGTATAATTAATTACTTAAAGTATGCTCTATTAAGTGGAATGATAAGCGAAATGAGTGAATGTATAAGTAAAAGAATTGTATTTTTCTTCCAAGTTTATTTGAATGGGTATGCTATATATGCTATGAAAAAGTAACCATGGACGACTACAGCGGCGAATTTTTTGAGTCTGGAATGGAAGATGAAACTCTACAGTTATATCTCATTTTTATATACTTTCTACTAAGTATAATTCAGAAAATACTTTAATACTAATCAGTTTGTAAATACTTATATATTTTAAAAAGTAATTGAATTAAAGGGGCGAGCCCGTAAAAAATCTGAGGGATGATGTTCCCCTCGGCGTGCATCTTTCTAGGAAAAGGGATGAGGAACATACCTTAAAAAATTTGCCTTATGAAAGTGAGATACACTCTGGGAAACCTCAGTCAGGATGGACTTATGAGCTAGTGAGTAAGGATGAGTTTATCCCAATTTCTTTGTCGCCTCCTGTACATTTTTGTAGACCTGGCACTCTTGTGCTCGGTGACGATAGCGAAGTTGGATCTCCTCACATAATATATATGCGCTGCCGAGCACGTACCAACCACTGGGAAAACCATGCAGAGTAAACCCTAAAGAATCTTAGACACGCAAGACTGACCCAGGCTACGTGAATTTTCCACGTCTGCCCTCTGCCAAGACAACACAGACGCTCAATACAAACAGTTGCATGAAAGGGACGCGGGTTTTATTCGGGCAACTTAACTAACTCTTCGCTTTGTGCTAAGACCAAAGAAGTGCGGTACATGCTTCTTCGAATCATTTACTTTAAACGGTGATAAAGCACTTATAAATATTTGGAAACTCTGCACATAAAACAAATAAAAGGCCCACTAATTATTCTATTTTTTGGTTGGAATTTGATTTATTTGCCACGTAAACGTATTTTGAGTCAGATCCTACCTGTACAATCTTTTGAGTGCAAAGTGTACTCAATAAACACACTTTGCACTCAGTACGATTGTACAGGATCTCCCACTCAAAATATTTTTCGTAAAGTGCACTGGAATCATATAATTAAATTCTTAAGTATTTTTCTATTTAGTGTCTGAATTTATTAAACGCAGATTCAATGTTCTTCCACACTTAAAGCTATTTTTTATTGAAAATGTCGCTATTTTCTTTCTTTAGAAACTTTCTCTTGAAAAGCCTCCTTTGTCTGGGATTTGGTTGGTATCTGGTAAGAACTGCAGAAACAATTTAAACTTCCTTTGTTTAGTGTTTCTAGCTAATCCTTGCAGTATTGCTAACTCGCTTGCTTACATCGTCACTAACTCTATTGAAAAAAAAAATCTCACTAAAATTAACCTATGCCGATTTTAAGATAAAGTAAAATTAAGTAAATAAGCACTAAGCATTAAAGAGCTACGATTACATATAACAAATACAAGCGTACTTGCAGGGCAATTAACATCAGGTAGTGTATTGATAAATTGGTCGAGCTTAAATAAACCAAACAGAGATCATGAAGTCTCATCGTAATGTCACGGTTGAGTGAGGTCAAGGATGAAGTTCAAACACGAGGTCGAGGTTTAAGTTCGATCGCGAGGTTAAGGTTGAAGCTCCCTCGTGAGTTTGAGGTTGAATGAGGTCGATTTAAGCGATTATGCTAGGTAAATAGCGACTTTTTCTTTTATTAAAAGTTTTAATATGGATAAACATTTGTATGGATGGATCAATGTATGTATAAAGAAAGGTAAATATTATTTGTATAACTCTAGGAGGTAATGTGTTCCTTTGCTTGGTTCCTTTTACATAAGGTTTCATATAAATAGTTATATATTTTGTATGTAAATAAGTAATTAATTTTTCAGAAACCAAATGATTGTATTACTATCTTTGTAATAAAAACTAACGTGCTTATACCATATAACAATAGTTTATGTATAGGTCTATGAACACAATAAACTTGAGCTACAATGGAATCCTTTTTCATGTCCAAAAGTACAACGGCTTCTTTATAATTTATCACAACCCAAAACTGTATACGAAGAACAAGTGAGAAAACAAATGTGAATTCGTGTTCTTGTGTAAATAATATAATTAAAAAGGACTGCAGTTATGAAGCTACTAAAAAATTGGAAATACGAAGGCCACTTATTAATTTCTCATTGTTTTTATAAGAGAGATAATCAAGAGAGACATTTATGTGTAATTCGATCTGTAGGTGTGAAATATGTAACATTTTTTTTTATTTTTAAAGTTTTACATTTTTCTCCAAAATGGCTACGTTTGGTTGACAACACTTCCCTTGTTGATAACTTCTGAATTTAAATTTCTTTATATAATCTATTCTGATTGAATGTCTGTTTGTAACGTGGGTTCAATTTGATTGGCTCTCGAAGGTTAGGAGCGGGAATTGAAGGCATCGGGGGAACCATGGGCTTGAAAAGCCAGTTGGTTTTACGAATGCTGTCAGGGCTGGTTGTGATTTTGCCATCGGTGCTGGTTGTAAAATATAGTCGTTGTTGGTTGTGTATATGCGCACGTATTTGGTTAAATCTGATTACGTATATCTTCGTGTTTTGATAGAATCAAGTTACTTAAATATAAAATATAATTCTGAATTACTTAGTAATCAAACTATAATTAGTTAAGCATTTTGCATGGAGTGTGATAAAGTATACGAAAAAGGTGATATTTCTCCATGGTGTGTTTCATTGTGCTAAAAAGAAAAACGTATTCGGAAATGTGTATCTTTACAGTGCTTTTCCTTTTGCTGGTGATTTTGCGAAAAAGAATGAAATTGGAATGAGAGCTAAATGTTTTTTTTTTATCCTGGTTCACAGTAGCTTCCTGGGTATATTGGATTCCTAACTGTGGATGTTCTCTAGTTATAAAGTACGTAGTTGATAGATTCTCTAGTAATTTAGGGCATTTAGATTTCAATACCACTAAAGTTAATAAAAGTAAATGCAAGTACTTTAAGGATTGAAGTGAGATACGTAAAGTCTATATCAGAGTCAATCGGGACACTTCCAAAAACTTTTGTAAGGTATTTAGGTTTGGTAATTCTAAATTAATTCTATCAGGTTTAAAGAAACATCAAAATCAAGTATATAATTTAGGTTTCTCAAATAAAAGAATATTAGGTATTCCGGAAATAATTAATTCACTTTGTCATATTAGTTTTGTTTATTACTAACTAGGAAAAACAGTAATATTTTTAGTTTTTCTGAGAAAGTAATTTCGTTAGTAAACAGAAAGTTCAGTTAACATATTCGTCTTTCCTTACAAAGAAAAAAGAAGTTATATTCTAATTTTTCTTTATGTTTAGTTTGTCTATGCAATTTTTCTATGAAAATAATTATTTTCAAAATCAGAAATAAACACGTAAAGTTTTACCAAATTATTTGCGTCATCTTTGAATTTCACCTTAAGATAGTAACTAGAGAACCAGGTGAATGTTGAGGTAGTAACTTATCTATAGGCCAAGGATGTAACCATTCCTTGGATGACCAGATTAGAAGGATACAGGTTGTAATTATATCTCGAAGAGAAAGTTCTTCCTGAAAGGAAAAATTAAATGGTAAAGTTTTATTTCAGGAGTAGTGAATAACATATTCAGGAACTCCATTTTTACTAATACAACCAGAACTGACGATATTGAGAATTCTTATTGACTATCTCATTGCTTTTGCTCATTCTAATGTATAGACCAGTGATGGGCTTATGTCATAGTAGCAGCAGTTTTCTATTCTCTAAATTGAAAGCTACTAAAAAGACACTAGCTATTATATGGTACTTACTATACCATAATAGTACTTTGACCAAATACTTTGAAGTATTATTTACGTATGACAATTCACATAAAAGCAATTCTCATTATTTGAAGAGAAAATAATAAAAAGGATGACTTTTATATTTTAATATCCCACGAATGGTAACTATAGGTTTCACCAATTTTCCATTTGCTTAGGAAACATTCAAGTTTTGTGATGTTTGTGCTATTGGGAATAAAATTCCAGTAAGGATAAAGAGCTACACATTACATTATTATTATTATTTCTGAGTTCGTAAAACCAGCTCCTCCATTTCTTATTGATGGTAGCTTTAAGGCCACTCTTCATAACTCTAAGGAAGTTGGTAGGAGCCCATCTCTTATGTTTATTAAAATTGGTAAAGTGAAACAAGCAATGTTTTCCAGTATTTGTAGGTCGAAACAAAATTCGCTATTTAATGAAAGCATTTATAGCTGTGCACTTGTTATGTTGTTTCATTAAGGTCAGAAACACTCAAAATCAAAAAGCTGTAGGCAAGATTTGTGTGTGTGTGTTAACGAAACGTCTCTGCTGCCAGAGGGTATAAAGAAACATGCTGTCTGTCCGCACGAAACAAATGACGTGATTCACGGTTGTGTGATAAGAGTCATGTAGAACGAAATAGGCTTAACTTCGCTGTTTTTAAGCCTAATGCTTGGTTTCAGTTTAATACTCGGAAAGAATTTTCTTGTCTTATTACAAAGTTCATTTCGATTTATTTTTGAAATAAAAAATGGCTTTAAATTCTGAATTGTATATGAGTAGGCAAGAAGGAGTACCTGATAATCCTGACGTAATTCACTCTGGTGATGAAAGGGGGAGATATGCTTCTTCCACCCTTGTTATGAGGGAAGGGGAATGACTCGACCTAGCCTGGATAGAGGGTACTATCCCAACAGTACACTGCATGTTTAACAAAAAGGTAATAGGTATTTAAATCTGATTGATTTTGATATCGGTGATTATGAAAGAACAGATTTAAATGGAAAACATCAAGATAAAAGTTGTAATAGAGAAAAAACACGAAACATGGAAACATTTCCCAAGGTGTTGGATAAAGGTAAGACACTTGAAGTAGGGGTCTGTAAACAACAAGGTCCATTGTTAAGAATGAACCGGTTGGTCAAGCCAATGTGAATGCAGTTCATCCTAGTTGTGGAAGGGCAACGAGCTGTTATAAACAACCAAGGGATACAATGTGGGGATGCAGAGATGGCTCCGAATCCGGTGATGGAGGGGGGTAGCTGTCTACAAGTTCCTGTTCAATTAAATTTCTCATCCGATAAACATTCTTCAGCCAAAGATGTCCTGAGTTGGAGATGTTATCATACAATGGTATGATCATCTCCGAGTCTATGGACGCGAATATTCTCAAGAAGGCGCAAGAGATACCACAACCAGGCATTCGTAAAGAAGCAGTTGTGGAGATGGATGTTCCAACTTCCAAGGAAGGGATGGTACCAGATCCTAAGGAATGGTCCAACTTCTCTCGAGAAGAGACGGATATCTCTTTCCAGAAGAAGGAAGAAAAGCAAATCGATGTAAATAAATTGAATTGTAAAATACAACGTAAACTAAAAATCTTTTATAATTCGAAAAAAAAAATGTGAAATCGAAATGTAATTCAAAAACAAATGTTTCTCAAATGTTGTAAGGAAAAACAAATATAAAATAATAGTTATTTAAAAAGTAATCTAGTTAATGAGGAGATAACTCCTAAAAATATAAAAACTAAAGTTTGAAAGAAGATATCTGATAAATTCATCAACTTAGATGAAAATTTGCCTAGTTTTGTCTCTGAGCTGATTGCTAATTATGAAGATGTCTTGAATAATAAAGTACGTACAGTAAAGGGATTTACATATAAATTTAGAGTTAGAAGTAAACCGGTTTGTGAAAAAACAGTATAAATTGAATCATGTTCAAAAAAGAGAAATGAAGAAATTAGTAAATGAATTGGTCAAAGATGGTGTAATTCAGGAAATGGACACTCCTTATTCATTGTCACAAATAGAGATGGTACAAAGTGATTTATCACGAATTTCGCTAAGCTTGGAAGACAGAACGTAGTGTACTGGTATATTAGCTTCTGGTAGGCGAGAGGAACATTCCATATACACAGAGAATTGGCCGTGCCGGGGTGGTTTAATTGGTAGCATACCT
>JAGDQP010066656.1:0-11253 GCA_022664845.1 Lepisma saccharinum | reverse complement strand
ATATATATATATATATATATATATATATATATATATATCATATTGAGGAAAGGAAAATAACATATATATAATATCAAACTGATGTTTGGTTGGCTCTAACTTTTGTAGTAACACAATATCACAGTAGAGCTTGTATATAGGTCCATTTCATACGAAGAATCCACTTGGTAGGTGATGATTGTAGATGAAATGATAGTATGCACATATCAAACCTGGTGTTCCGTTCGCATTTATTTTTATGGCAGAGTCAATTATATATATATTTATAGAGGCCAATATAAAGACAATTCCCTTTCCTTACACTATAAGCCAGTGGTGTTTTCATTTTGATTTAACATTATAGTGAAGCATTCGTAAGCATCTATAGATCATCCATTGCTATGTCCCGTTGGACTCAAAACCACTAGAGATTGTGTAGACTTCAAACCTTGGACATTCTGATTATTTCATACACAACGGTAGCGAAATGTCAGTTCTACAGGTGCTTTAATGGTCCTCCTGCACCAGGAGAAACTAAGATCTTAGGGAGTAGTCTCCTAATACTTGACATTAACCACTTCACCCCACATTTCACCCCTATACATTCCCTAATGGCTCTCAGGGCAGTGCAGTGCAACGTAGCAAGGATTTGTAGATTTCTTTGAGTGTTATATTATAATGCTAAATTAAAATAGAAGCGGATCTGGGCTATAATATAAGGTACATATTTTCTACCAGTTCCCAGTGCTCTATAGCATACTAATGAATGAACTATAGCTGATTGTTAATGCCTATAAATTATAATTTCCCGTAAAATGAGATATATAATGTATAATATATCTTAGACATTTGCGGGCTTCCTTAACCTTGGATCTGTTAAGATCAACTCCCTACCGTCCTGATTGTCTCTTAATCGTATAGCTGTGTGGCGAACGGAAGTGAAGTAACATTAATAAGCTTGAACAAAAATCACGTAACTTCTGGTTATTGCAATTAACTCCTTATTGCATAGCGGTCTACATTTGGTTCAGCATGCATGTAAGAAAAATATACTTTCAAGCCTCTGAGTACACAGCGGTTTTCCTTACATGCAAGTTTGGTCATATATAGACCGCTAGTGCTTCGCTCTAGACATGTGTTCCCAACTGTATATACACTTTGTGAGACGAATATGCATCCATGAATGCTGAAACTTTGGAGTTGCACTGGTTATTATTAGAAAATGGTAATTTGCTTCGGAAATGAGTAGTAAATGGTAATTTTATATTTATGAGTAAACAACATTTGTAGAGTACTGGTAAATGGATATATAAATATCCGATGTATAGAACCTTTGTGGCTTTCATAGTACGAGAGAAACTCGTAAATTGTATTTTCGTCAGTATTTCGGTGAGCACGAAACAAGGATTTTACACTACTCTAAGTACAGATGAAATATATTGGCAAAATCAACAATGACCCATAAATTGTAAAATGTATAGTTTAAATTAAACTGCTTTATGAACTTCGTGGTCGCTAGGGAAAACACAGACAAATAAACAGTTATAATCATAACTACATAATAACGAAGAAAGTTACACAGAATTAATATATTTAACGTAGGTGCCACTGTAACACGCCGTTAAGTACATAATCTAAAATAAAAGCAATTCAGAACGGATATTTTCGACTAAAGGTCCAGTAAATTCAGAATAATCAATTTTCTGACTAATCAACTTAATGCAAACTGTGTGTTGATAGTTGTTTATTTTTCATGCGACGAAGTTCCTTTCTAGTCTAGAAAAGTATGGAATTTACGGTAATCTATTTAACTAAACTCACCCGACACAATATACTATTTTTGGACAAAAGCCTTGGGCTCTTCGCCAGTTTTACACCAATTTTATTTTTATGTTTTCTCAATTGTAGGCAGGCCTCAAAATAAAATCACGCAAAAGTGAATTCACAATTTTGTTGTGGAACCTGGTCCCCTTTTTGCAAGCGTTTGCTGATAGTTTAGAGCTATATATGCATGCATCAATCTCTAGCGTCTGCTAGCACATAAATGAAGACGAGTAGAGGACAGTTGATTTCAGATTTGAGATCAGTAACCTTTAGGACCGGTTTTCAATTTGCTGATATCACTTTTTTTTCTATAATTCTTTCATGCATCGGTCATCTACTACTTTATTCTTCTTTATTCCAGCATCCTAAACAATGTACAAGTTGTCACAGGTAATAAACCATGAAACAGTGTATTCTATTTTGGTAGCCGAAAATTATGTATCAATTACTCTAATAATTGTTTAGATTAGATTTGGTTCAATTCGTTGAAATATATATAATCAATCCCACCAACTGGTAAATGTTTATAAGCAACTGTTTTACGATCTAAACAAAAGCATTGCAAAATACCTTAAGAAATTTAATTACGCGAAAAACACACAATAATTCTAAATACCTAGGTTTACTTCTATAATTACGTTTTCTTATTCGAAAAAAAAATACATATTTTTTTTTAATTTTAAAACTACAATATTACATATGAAAATCTATTTAACTTATTCCTAATCCAAATTTTAGACAGTAACTATAACAAAATCAAGATTGTAAATGTATTTTATTCATGTTAAAACGTGTAACGCAACAATCGCATTCAAGAAACTTATTTCTTTATTCTTTCTCTCCGAATCCACTCTTTCTTCTGAAAATGAACACCATTAGTTTAAATCTTATGTAGGATATATCTATCGCCACAACTTAACTCATAACTTGTACAACAATGAGATAAAATCATTAACGAAGGGTTCAATAATAAAACTTATAAAAATGGTTAATTATATTTTGCAATAATAAAACATCCATCCTCATAAATGCAATTAAAATTGGTGTAGCCCTAATGCCTAGTACTATTTATATTTAATTTACCATACACTTTAAGTTTAAACACTAGTTTCTGTTAACTCTAAGGTTATTCAATATATTGTACTTGCTTATTAAAATAAAACATGACGGATAGATATTCTCAGCTCAAACAGGTTTTAACATTAATCACACAAGCACACACACACACATATGCAATTAATGATGTAATGACACCTATGCTCATTATTGATAATCGAATAACCCATTGCGTTATTTACAAAATTTGCTTTGGACATATTTTGTTTTTTTTTAGAAAAAATGCTAATTGCACTTACCATAACAAATTCGTATATATAACATTCAAATTACAAATCCCTTGTACATAAAACCTCATTGTGACTTACATGAGAAAAAGTAGCATGTTATGCCCAAAATTGATTTGGAGATATACTTTTCACAAGCACGTTTATTTCACTTACTACAATAGAATAATACAAATGATGTTCAAGTATCATAACGTTTGTACATATCGTTCTCGTTACGATTCAAATAAGCCTCAGTAACATTGTGTACTCAACATTGATTTCAAATTTTGTCTTGTACAAATATGTTTGTTTTAGTTCGTAAAACACAATTATATTATTGCATTCGAATATCACAAACCTTGTACTTAATCTTATTCTGAGTCAGATGGGCTACTGTTCAATTCTGTACAAACATTGGTTTTGCTGCTATGCTCTGTACAAATATGCTTATTGAATTTAGCAAAACGTCGCTTTTGTGTAGCCAGTGGAGAGTACTTGGATTTTTTCTTGCCCACTTCCTTTATACACACATGACAACAGCCTCTTCATCCTGACGGATCGTTAGGTGCTTCTTGTTCCTGTTTTAGTGTTTTTCCAGTGATAGCATACATTGCCGGAAGAGTCTTATTATGTAAACCAACTAGATTATTAGCTGTCTCGTTCTCGTGGTCCCTTACAAGAACCTCTCATAGAAAAAACAAAAATAGCATTCTTCTATTTCTTTGTTTTTGTTCCACGAAGGATTGCAAAGTAGAAACAAGGTATACGCATTGAGAGCTGCTATGTCTAACAACGTGTAGAATAGTGATTAAGGCCATCACCGTGTGTCTCTATTTGTAGAGTACTTCCGGACCATTTTGTCTATTGTATTGACTCCACCTTTTGTTCAATTGTAGTATAAATGCATGTGGGTCTTCTTTTTGTCACTGCTGTTGTCAACAGCACCATCTTCATGCTGGTTACAAAGTAAAAATAGATTTTGCATGGTTTTTGCTTCGTAAAATAGGACATGATTGTAACTGGGAGCTTGCCACTTTTAGGTTCAGTAAAGCAGACCATAGAAGAATGCAATTCCCGTCCTTGTGTTTCATTTAGCTCATCTGGAATGTATTTCCTGTTATGTTGTATTGTCCCAAGCTTAGTCAAACCAAAATCAGTGCATAGGGTCTCAGTCAAATCTACAGAAGTATAATAACGATCGGTAGTTGCATCCCTACCAGTATGCTAGTCACTCTTACCACGGTTAGCTTCTGAATGAAAACATATATTGAGTTAGTGTCAGGATACTAATAACTGTTCCGTTTTTCCCTAGATCTTCTTTATGAACACTTTGAATAAATAGCAGCCACGAAATAGTGATAAAATTTCGTCAATAGTTGTATTTGGAGCAGACTCTACGTAGGTTATGAAACTACTGTTTACATTTTCAAATACATTTCGAAACGGTATTAGTTTGTCTCTTTTTCTATGTTCACTTTTATTTGATTTGAAATCGAACCGTAAACACTGGTTAAAGTTTTTAATTCGATTACGAGGAAATGTTGCATATCCCTCCTGTATAGTGAAGACCACAAATCATTTATTTCAATACTAGTGTAGAACGTTGCATCCCTTGTTAGCAGAAGGCCTATATAGGCATAAAGTTCAGATAAAGAACATTCATTGATGCCGTTTGCATTAGCTTCTTCATTTGTGTCTAATATGATAATTTGAAATACGTCAGAAGTAAATAAACTTGCAAAATGCATTCATTGGAGACGATTACAAAAAAGGAGGCAAACTTTGGCTTCTTCAGGACGTCTTCTTCACCACCTGTATATCCACTGCTTGAGTTTATAATTTTCAGCTGATCTACTTCTTCATTTTCACTGTCACTTTCTGAGAATTTCGTCGATATTCATCGTTTACTGAATCAACTAACTACAGACATTTTGCTTTGTACAGAACACATCTTTCCTCCAAAATCACGTGTTGTGTAGGCGTAGCAATCTCATTTCGGTGACAACTATTATATTTTTCTTGTGCTTTATTTATTGACCATGTATCTGTTCGGTACATCACTGCTGATCTGACAACTGTTTTGTAAGTCACTTCTTTTATCTTTACTTTTATTCTCTGGTCGCAGATAATACCTCATATTTTCTTCCAAGTTTGTCATCCTTCTTGCATTCTGTATGTTATTTCCGAGTCTAAATCGCCATATCCAGCAACAGATAATCCTAAATATCTTGCAAGATCACCTCTCCATTTCCATCTCCTTTAAACTCAAGATACTTAGTTTTATTTCTACTAATCTTCAGGTCTATATCTTCCAGACATTTTCTCCAACTCTATTTTCCTTTCAGTTGAATTAATTGTATTTATTCCATTTAGGCATCCAAGGCCCATGTCGGGATAAAGGAGGAGGAAGGAATTCGAGAAGATGTCGGCTAGGGTCTAGGTTGAAGGTACCATCACGACACTTTCCTGGTGAGACTGAGGAAATATCCTCGAAAATCTTCAGCTAGGATGATCGGTCGCTCGGATCAAACGCTCTAGCACTTAGCTACGGATGCTCGTTTATTTCTATTTAAATTTTGTCCTATTAGTATTGCATAGTACAATAAGATTGGTAACATCATACACTTTCTCTCTCACATCCTGTGTTATAACGTGTATCACTACGTTCAAGAAATACAGCCTTGGTGTAATCCAACCATAACAGGGATACTGCGTGTCAATCCCACACCACTTCTTACCTGAGTTCTAGTTCCTGTATACATATCTTAGTTTATCATATTTACCTTACATAGTTATGTGGTACTCCTTTCTCTCTTAAACATATCCATACTTCCTCACGTGGTACTCTGCCGTAGGACTTCTCCAAATCAATAAGGACCATAGGCAATCCATTTTGCTTTTCTTGATGCTTTCTCAAAGTTTCTTAATATAAATGTTGCTTCCGTTGTACTTCTTCATTTAATAAATCCAAACGGTTCCTATCCTATTGTTGTTGCTTCCCTCATTCTTCTATAGTTTTCTCCCGATCTTCATCGAATGTGGCATTAGTTTCATTCTTCATTAGTGTCCACAGTACTATCTCCCTTCTGCTTAAAAATTGGTGCAATAACCCTATTCCTTCATTGAGTCGGCAGTTTTCCTTATTCAAAGATTTTTTGTTAGCATTAGATCCCATGCAATATATATTTCATGTGGTCCTATACCCTTCCACGCATCTACCGGTATGCAAACAGAACTTGTAGGTTTTCCGGTCTTCATTTTTCTTAACTCTTTCTCTACTTCTTTCTGCTTTTGCGTTGATAAAAGATTTGGAGTTCCAGCTCTAAGAACTATCCTCGGATTTTCTTCATTTTGGAGTATTCCAAAATATGATGCTCATCTCTCTCTTTGATCCTGTCTTCCTCCGGTAAGCACTAATCCCTGGGCTACCTTTATTTTTCTGATATGGGTATTATCCTTTGTTACCTTGTCTCTGGTTTTTGCTAACCTGTATAGCTTCTTCACTCTCCTTAGTGTTTGAAGTTCGTCATATAGTTCATCCCAGGCTTTGCTGCCCCCTTTGCTTGCTGATTAGCAGATTTGAAGATACAATTATCCTCTCCTGTCTCAAAATCATCCCATCTATTTTTAGCTTTCTTCGCTTTATTAACTTCTTTCATTTTCTCATTCCACCGCCACGTATATTTTTGAAGAACAAACGGCACGATATATTTTATTTGGTTTTCCAACATGATATTTTAATATTAAAATTATTTCATTAATGGGTATGTCAAATGTGTTTTCTCTACTCTGTTGATAGCAGTGTTTTCCCTCGTGTCGGATCTCGCATATAGAGCGGACGTAGATACCAGTATGTTTTCCTAAGTCAAATGAACTCCTACGTCGGCTAAGCATGTGCGGTTGTTGTTAACGTCTTTAGTTACTTTGAATTTGTTTATGCCATTAAGCACCTATTGCTCAGGGCGATTATCCAGCCTGTTGCTCATGCTTGTTTGGAAACGTTTATAGGACATTTTGTATATGCATTTTTTTTATTATTATTCTCAATGTTATTAATTCTCGGCGCACCATTATTTTTACATTTAGTATTTTAATTCCTTATTTAGATATCTTATATCTTACTTCTTTTGCTACTGCGCTAGAGCGTCTGAAGTTAATGACGTGTACTAAGGTTTCTTTCAAGTGACGCTTGTGACATCGCTTTCTAAAATTTGATGAATCTGTCACACAATTTTAAGAAAATAACGGTGGCTTTCCATTCATGAAACCTCATCTGTCTCTTCTTCTTTATCTAAATATGGATGATTTAAACATATATTGCCAATGATAATGAAACGTTTTTTTTTTTTTGGAACAGAACGAGTACCATGTAGTTCCAATGGTGAATGTTCAAGATAGAAAATTCTCATAGAGATATATCTAACCAAAATATTAAAACATGCAAGCATGATATCGAAGTATCGTACAGAAATAACATATTAACCTTGATACTTTCTTAATGTCAATTCAATACTTCGAAATTATTACCAGCCCTCGAAAAATTGTAGGCTATTCTTGTGATGACAGCCTAACGTAATGATCAGTTTAGGTATATAAAAAACTGGTTATTGTAGCATTGCATATGTAGAACAAGAGCATTTATTTTCTGTTTTATGCAAGAAATGTTGTATTTAACACAAAAATGTGGTCTTTTGATTTATCTACGTTTTGCTCTTAAAAATATAATAACACGTATATCGACTCGAGTTGATGCCTCTACACACGATACACTAACCTAAAAGTCTAACATAACATGCTATGCTAAATAGTACGAAGCTAAGTAATAATTCATCATTATTACGTGAGCATTTCGCAAAGGCGTCAATGTACGTGAATCCAATCATACGGCATCCAAACAATTTCTGTATCCTCAGTTACTTTCAAAGCATTGCATTTCTTGTTAAAAATTATATATAATTTATTTCCATATCATTTTACATATTTTCAATTAATTGCAATTAACCATATTTTTATGTCTTGGTGTCTCACAGAGCCCAATAGATTATAGGGCTCGATTATTTTCTTATCTTGATAGATAAAATACAGTTCGTTTCTGACATCTTCAGAAATTCAATTTTGCTTTTTATTATGACTGTAACAAATTGTCTTTTATCAAAGCCATCTATATATTTTAAAAAAATGCTAAAGCTTTGGCCACTCCGTCCATCCTTTACACTGGACCGACTTTGATTAATCTTTTTTTCTCTCTAAATATCAGGCTTAACATGTACATGAGTCATCAATAAACCACATTCCTTTCTTTCAAGCTTGAACTGAGGGAGAAGTGGTTTACTGTACTCTCCTATGTATTGCTTACGGGGGAATATTTATTATATTTCTCACAAATTTTGTCCAGTTCGTGCAGCCGTTCCACTGGACCGATTTTGCGCACTCTTTTCCTAGAATTTGCGGGCTTATACGTAGATAAGTAAATCGCATTCCTTTCTGTCAAGTATCAACTAAAGGAGCAGTTTTTGAGCGTTCTTCTTTGTCCAGTTCGTCCGGCCATTCTACTGGACCGATTGTGATCACTCTTTCTTAAAATATCCGGTTTAAAACGTACATGAGCCATCAATAAACCAGATTCCTCACTGTCAAGTTTGAACTGAGGGAGAAGTGTTTGAGTGTTCTCCCCTATGTGTTCCTCTCAAAAGATTTGTCCAGTCCATCCGGCCGTTCTACTAGACCGATTTTAATCATTCTTTTTTTTTAAGTATCAAGTTGAACACGTAACTTAAGCATCAAGAAAACGCATAGCTCTCCGTCAAACATGAACTGAAGGAGAAGTGTTTGAGTGTTCGCTCTTTGTACAGTCCGTGCGGTCGTTCTACTGGAACGAGTTTGATAATTATTTTTAAAATATCCGGATTAACACGTAGATAAACCATCAATAAATTGCGTTCCTCTCCCTCATGTCTCAACTGAAGAAGTAATGTTAATCCAAAATAACCGCTCAGAAAGGCGTTTTCCAAACCACCGAAACTAAAGAAACGCAATTTGGTGTTAAGGTGTGCCAGCACGAGTAGGTCACGATAATACATAAAAAAAATCGTAAAAAAAGTCGCCTCCTTAATCCAACAATGTCCGTCGAAATGTAAATTTCCAAACCACTGAAACTAGAGAAACCAAATTTGGTATGGAGGTGTACCATCATGCGTAGACTACAATAAGTGTATGAAAACTATGGGGTTACAGGCCCCGGATGGTATGGGGGCAGATCTTTATCATGGATGCGTAGTCACACGGAGAGTCTTTTTACGATAAAGGGGACGCAGCTCCCAAAACTCCCGAAGGTAGGTGCGCAACTGACAATGGGAAATCGAGTATTGGTGACACCCCAGTGACTGTTGCCAACATATTTTATTCACCCCGCACCAGTGGGCGGGCAATATATTTTTAAATTTAAATATGGATTGCTGTAAATACAAATATGCAGGTTCAATGTTTTAAATAATTATAGTAGTATTTGGCCGTAGTATTTGAATTAATAGTAGTAGTCGTAGTAGTAGTAAGTGGTGGTTGTAACAGATACAGCATATTTGCTCCATGGAGGCGCAGACACTCAGAGATTATGGTTACGATCAAGGGAGCAGCCCCCAAAACTTACCAAGTTAAGCACGCAGCCCACTATGTGTAAACGAGTATTGGTAACTGTCTTAATGAATGTTTTCAAAATATGTTATTCACCCCGCACCAACGGGCGGGTACTTTAGCTTTAGGATTGCAGTATATTTTTTCTTTGAAAGTTCATTTAATATATTTTCATATGTAAAACGTAAATGTCTCTGTAAAAAGTAAAATGAAATCTTACACTGCAATCTTCATTTTTGAATTTGAATTTTATTTACAGCCTTTAGGCATCTGAGGTTCAGCCCGGAATAGGGGTGGGGAAAAGATGTTGGAAGATGCCAAGCAGGTGCGATAATGACTATGCCATCCCGTGCCTGCCGTGATCCTGGAACGGTTCTGTGCTTAAATCATGGAAGGTGTTTCATGGAGTGTTGGGAAATTAAAAAAAAGTATCATAAAGATTTATTAAGATAACCAAACAGGCCCACTTGCTATGAATTTTCGGGATAATTTTCAAAACTCAATTTTCAAAAAATCCATCAATGCTTGATTTTCGGGAACATTTAAAAACACCAAATTTTCAATTTTTTAAAAAAATTATTAAAAATATCGGATTTTAAGGAACATATTCAAAAACACAATTTTTTTGAAAAATCCAAAAATTGTCAGAAAATGTTTGAAAACATTAAAATATATTTAAAATAGTTTCGTAAAGCCTCTGTCCAGTCGCCCAGCCGTTTCTACTGAACCAATTTTCATGAATGTTTATTTTCAAATATTCGTATTTACACACAAGTATGTTATCAAGCGATCGTGGCTCTCGAGCCCGAGTAATTGGTTTAGCGTTCGGGAGGCCTTGGGTAGAGTTTCAGCTGCCGACTTTTCAAACTGAGGTTTCTCTAGGGTTTTCCTGTCACACCGGTTTGATTCCGGTATAGTACTTTCAAATTCTTAGATTCAACTTCAACTTCTTAGATCTACGAATTACAACTGAGATTAATGTTGACTAAAGAGTACTTCTTCCTCGCTTTCATTTATCACCTACTCCAACTTGAATTCATAACATAATTACATCTTCGATTGGTGTGACAAAGAATGTACACGTTGCTACACCATTGGAAGCATTCAAATTATTTTTCAGTGATGCTATTCTTGACGAATTAGTACAGCGCGCAAATCTCGAGACAAGGCGAGAAACTACTGCCGATTCAAGCGCTACGTGGACATATCCAATAGATAAGATGAAATTATTTGCATTTCTAGGACTGTGCATTCTGGCAGGGGTGGAACCTAATTGGGACTGTCCTGTAGTAGAACTGTGCAAAGGTGAAAATGCTACTTTGTATGGTGCGACTATGTCACAGCTGCAGTTTAATCTAATTCTAAAGTTTCTTCGATTGATGATAAAAGAACACGCGTAAATAGACTGAAAGAAAACAAACTTGCTCCAATCCGGTTTCTTTAAGAATGTTTTCTTGCAAACTGTAGAAATTATTATATTCCAAGTGACTGTGTA
>JAGDQP010066655.1:0-11253 GCA_022664845.1 Lepisma saccharinum | reverse complement strand
TCATTCATATGCATTGCTGTTAACTAATTTGAGGTAATGAAACGCACCTACATATAATATCAGATTTTTTTTTTGTTTAATCACGAAAAGTAACCCAGAATTAAAAAAAAAGAATTTAATGAGAAAATCAAACGAAAAAAAATCAGATCTCTACTTATAATACAACACATTTCTACAATCCTGGTTTCGGTTTTGTGAAATGTTAGTTTCGCGAAGTTTTGGAATACGAAATTCCTGTTCGGCGAAGTTTTGGCTCGCGAAATTTTCGCCGCGAAGTTTTGGTACCAAACCCTTGTGGTCTTCAGCTCTAAGGCAGTATCATTTCTAGGGATGTATCTATACAATCCATTTGCTAGTTAAATCAATAGATCATTGTCAGAAACGTAGTTAAATGAAAATATAAATACGATGACTCCGTTCATTTATTAAAGATATATTGTGTTCTGTTTGCCTTATTTACTAATGTACGATGAGATAAAATTAATTTAATCGGCGGTAACAGCACTATGGCTTAAACCCGCCCCGTTCTAATGTACGAGAACTACCTTTGTGCAAGAGTAATTCAATATCCAGCTTAGCACCAAATCATTAGCGAAATCGTATTTCCAATATTTCTCGTTATTTAACATAAATTCTTGCATGCAAATTGTAAGCCAAGATGTTTAAAATACTTACCTTTAATTAAGAATATGCCCACTTCAACTTACTCATTTACATTGTTGAAAACAATAAAATCCTTTACTAGAAAATGCATCATTTCTCGTATTTTTAAATAATATAATGAAGTACGCAGACGTGCAATCAACAGTTCGACTGACATAACATTTTAACTCCAGAAATTATTCGATATAGACCGTACATATCTTTATATTGTCTTTATTTAGTTGCTTTTCTGTTTCCTAAACAGAATTATGTTCAAGTAATATTACTTATACGTTTCTTAACTTCATTAACTCACTTTCCAGCAGAAAAATATGCAGAACTGTTGTCGTGCTTGCTACCAGACAATATCAGGTAAACGTGACCAACTAGATGACGAATATACACGTCACCTGCAAAGTATTTTCAGTGATGACGAGGTGAGTTATATTATTTATAATTTTGTAAATACGTAACTTTAAAAAGCTGTGTAAATCAAACATTTACCCAATGTAACTTGTAACTTTGTATTTCATGGTATATTTTAAATTACATCAAAAATAGTATTTTTTCTTAATTTAAAGTGTATAAAATATTTTAAATTTATCTACACCACGTTGCTAGGAATACCTACCTACCTAGTTATGTAACCAGAAACGTCACCAGAAACGTTCCCCTAGAAAACGCGTCAGTGTTTGAACGGTTCAACATCAAAGAGGCTTCCAAACTGGGCATCATATTTCAAAATATACTTGAAAGTATAATTGTCTCAGTTAACACCACCGATAACAATAAGGTTCGAGAAATATCAAGCTGACAATTCTCTCTTCACATCAAATTGGCACAATTAAGTAAAGTGTAATTTCTGTTTGACACTTCATAAAGCGTTGGATATAAATTAAAACGTGACTTGAATGCTACAAATAGTATAAACTATATTTTATGTACATATAAAGTGTTTCGGGAGAGTTTTAACATGTGGTTCTATAATCTGGTTAACTGCTCCAACATCTTTCTATTACAACATAATATTTTGAACTGTATGATTTTTAGGGCAATAAGTGCCCATGAAACGAAAAGGTCCGAAATTTGATGTATGCCATCGGATTCCTTTTCATTGTATTTCGTATCGCATGCAACAATTGGGACATGCAGACATTAACTATACGCTTGAAAGAAATTAATCTCTGCTTTTAAATATCATATACTGAGACCTTGACATACTGCTGAAATACCTCTGTTTATTATCACTGTATCTTTTCATTAATAATGCCCAGTCCCAGATCTCAGAGGATCCGGATCCGAAACTCGGATCTTCGGGGTTTCGGATACCCGGTTCAATCGATTCGTGCAATTTCGGTCGCAGATTCAAAGACCAAGTATTCGGACTTCGTTATTATGACGCATCTGAAACTGCGATGCCAATACCTTCCTCATCCTATACCTACTCGTTCCGGCCTGAGCCGAAAATGACTCGGATCCGGATCAGTTTGGCCATCCCTAGTTTTTACTGTACATTTCTTAATAGGTAAGTCACAATTCCTCAAACTACCTTGACCAACACATAGTAGCAACCATTTACTGAAACTAGCCTGAGTTCATTACTTCTTCATGTGCACAGTAAACAAGTTGTTACTGAGAAAATTGTTATTTTTTGCTGTGTATTAATCGGTATGACCCAAATACCATCCTTTACTATATCTTCTCTTTAGAGTCATTATGAGTCCAACGGTCTAACAAGTTACCTAATTTAACCTTTAACTGGTATCCTGAGTTCTTTTGGAACCGACAAAATTTTTCTACTCGGCGCATAGTCCTGCACTATCGCAAACGATACTAATCTCATTACGTCGTGTGATGTGGTAGGTGTCGGATGTTCGGTGCTTAAAGATTACTACAAGTAGAGGTACGTGTTGGCGTCGGGTCCAAATGAACCCACGACAGCAGATATGGATGTTATTTCGTTCTCTGCTAGTATTCGTAACTTTTTAGGTAGATTTCGAAGAAAAATATACCTATTGAGATCGATATGATATGAAAGTATATATATATATACCCAATGGCAACGCCCTACCCGAGCTGGTCTACCGGTTCCCGTAAGATCACCGAAGTCAA
The DNA here is from genome assembly GCA_022664845.1 of Lepisma saccharinum. Taxonomy (NCBI): domain Eukaryota; kingdom Metazoa; phylum Arthropoda; class Insecta; order Zygentoma; family Lepismatidae; genus Lepisma; species Lepisma saccharinum. The sequence continues at coordinate 8,499 of JAGDQP010066655.1, read as the reverse complement.
GCAGCTCTGGGTCTGGTCAGTGCTTGGACGGGTGACCGTTGCAGTACTCCAGATGGTGTTGCCTGTGCGGCGTCCACCCAGCGTCGTGAGGCCAATTGGGGAGCTACCTGAATAAAGAGCTTCGGCTCTCCTCTCCCAACCCGTCTGGTCAGCGTGGGAGCAGTAGACCACCTCCTCCCTCCGGGAGAGGCCTCATCCTCTAGTGGATTGAATATGGCTGTGTATTATTATTATTATTATATATATACCCAATCAGCAAATCGGAAGCGGTCCAGTGGCGGCCCACTTGCGACGTTTGTCGTCCCTCCGGCGAGCCTCACATGCTGCGCGGATACCGGGGCGATAAAATCGCCATCTATTACCCGGCTACGGGAACAAGGCGACTCTCAACTATGACCCGACAGTTTGCCGACTTTTCCCACCTTGTTCCCGCGGAGGCAACAAGGCGGGCAAAAGTAACACATATTGGTATATTGGACACATATATATAATATATAGGACGCAATGGTAATCGATATTAAGTTAATCTTTTCGCAGTGTCTTCGCTGTTATTTATTTCGTAGTTAGTAAAGTTCTTCAGAGTCTGCGATGGGATTCGTGACTCCGACTGTCAGCGCGAGATTTAGAAGTCTGATGCCTTAACCACTTTAATTTTAACTTTTTTTATTTCTATTTCACTAATACATTGCCTATTTCACTAATACGTTAGCTACACATTTTACATCACATGTTTTTACTTTTTTTTTAAATTTATTTTTTACAATTTTACTTCTCTATTCAAAGTATGTTCTATAAATCTAGCATAATTTTTTACTCTCATCTCACATTGTAACAATGAATATTTCCTAATTAAATATTGTATATAGAAAACTGGATCATGTTCAGATTCAATCGACATGATATATATTAATGTTTGTGCAATGAACCAATTTATCGCATTATTCTTTGTTTGTGTGAAAAAGGCATAATCTGGTCTAGTAATCATCTTAATATTAATTGCTACGGGTGGTTGCCTTGTAACATATCCCAGGAATTTTCGTAATTTGTACCATATCCTTTTACTATGAGTGCATTTCGTAATGCGATGTTCTAAAGTATCGTCTGCACCACATTGTATACATATTTTATCTATGCTAAACCCACACTTATGTCTTTTGTATTTTGTATCTATAATGTTGTGTATGACCGTGAACCAAGTTGTTTTTTCGTTTGCTCCAATACCTCTTACATTGGCATTGTGCCAGATCCGTGTCCAGTTATAATTTGGTTCTTGTTGTTCTAGCTTGATAGGAGGCGCTAGTGTTGACTGAAAGGACTCGTACCATTGCTTACACGTCATGTTATCTACCTCGCGATTTGTTCGGTTATACAGATAAGCTGTCAAGATACTTCTCAGATAAACACAACCGTGTGGCAAATCGTGTATAGCTAAAGGAAAGGTCACATCACGGTTGTTAACAAAATAACTCAATAATCTTTTCGTTACACTGTCTTTTGCTTCAGTGAATAAGGCGATTGACCTTCGGATATATAAACTTTGTGTTTTGTAGTAAACATTTGTAAGGTTTAGTCCACCGCGCTCGTAACTTTGGCAAAGATCAGCGTATCTAACTCTAAATACGTAGTTTCTCCACAAAAACCATGCACATATACTTTGAATTTTTTTACCATCGATTTTGGGCAACGCCAAGACACTTGCTATATACCAAAGTTTGCTTAAAATGAACGTATTTAAATATCTTGCACGAGAATATAAACATAATACTCTACTTAAATTTCGTAAGCTCAAATGTCTTATTCTATTAATAATCAAATCATAATTATATTGTGTTGTTTCTTTAATGTTTTTTGTAAAATATATACCAAGTATTTTTACTCTGTCTTCTATCGGTATCTGTGCATTAGCTGGGAATTCAATTTTATTATTTAATACTAATATTTTAGATTTTTTATAATTCAAAATAGAGCCTGATACTTGCTCGTATTTCGTGATTCTTGTTAGCATTTTCTCATAATCTTCTAAAGAAGATAGAAACACTGTCACATCATCTGCGAAACCACATACCTTTAATGATGGCTCTGTAATATCTAACCCAGTTAACTGTTGTTGCATCAAAATTAAAAATGTTGTTAATGCTAAAACAAAGAGTTGTGAACTTATAGGGCAGCCTTGGCGTAGTCCAGTAATTGCCTTAATGGGTAACGTTATATGACTGTTTATATTTAATTTTGTAACAGCATCTTTATATAAGTACTTTATCCATTTTATAAATCTTTTGCTAAACCCAAATCGTTGTAATACTTGCCACAAATATGAGTGGTTAATATTATTAAATGCATTTTGGAAATCTAAGTTAACAATAGCGGTAGATAAATAACACTCGTTTGAAATGGTAATACAGTCTCTGATGGTAAGTAATAATTCAAAAATACTCTTACTTTTAATAGCTGCAAATTGTAAGTTACCCAGTAATTTGTCCATGTGTAGTGCCAATCTGGCCGCAATACATCTACTTATTATTTTTGTATCACTATTTAAGAGAGAAATCGGTCGGTAGTGATTCACTTTGGTTGGTTGAGCTATTTTAGGTACAAAAACTACTATAGCGGGATTCGGTCTTTTCACTTCTTCTTCTACAATAATCCACGCATTTGCTATGTCTGTCATTGTATCTCCTATTAAATACCAAAATCGTTGATAGATAGTGCTAGATAGTCCGTCTTCCCCCGCAGATTTGTGTTTCTTTGCCGCAAAAGTGGCGTTTTTAATCTCAATATTACTAAAGGGTTTAGTCAAATTTTCATTATCATTTCGATTAATTACTAAAGGTACAATTGCTAAAAAGTTATCATCCTGAATGGTAACTCGTTCTTGACCGAACTGGTATTTATAAGTTTCGTAAAACACTTTCTGAATATCCAAGGTACCCTCATAGAGTTTATCATTTTCATCACGAATTTTTGTCATTAATTTTCTTTTCCCACGATTTGCTTCTTGTAGAACATGAGAAAGTGAACATTGTTCATCATAATCGAACATTGGAAGTTTAGAACGGAGCTGAATACCTCGCAGTCTTTTCGATGTATAGTTAAGATTTTAATTTTATATTCATTTACCAATGAAATGTGTTCACTATTAATTATTGCATCTTTTTGAGCTTCTAGCAGACATCGATAATAAAAATTATAGATTCTGTGGTGATCGCGTCGCAATTCAAAGGAATACCAACGGCACAGTTTTCTTATTTCTAATTTACAATAACCATACCACCAATCAAGTAAATTTTTATAATGTTTCTTCCGTGTGACCCTGTATTTCCATTTATTCTCAAAAATGTTACAAAAATCGGGATTTTCTAATAATTGTTCGTTCATTTGAAATATACTTCTCCCTCGCAGTATTTTTTCATTCGGAATTTTAACCTTTAAATGTAATGTTAAATGGTCTGTAAAACAAACAGGATATCGAAAAATTTCTAGAGTATTTTTTAAAAACTCTAGGGTGGTGTAAAATCTATCGATTCTTGAACGACTTTGTCGAGTAATATACGTATATCCGACTAATTGTCCTTTTTTGCTTTTCCAGATGTCCGTTAAGGGATATTTATCAACAATTTCATTTAAGGTCGGACAGAAATTAAATCCGGGGTCTTGGTCCTCCTTCTCCAGTACTGAGTTGAAATCTCCTCCCAGTATCAAATTATCATGTACCCCACTCAAATAAGGTGATACCTCTGATCCAAAAAAATCATTACGTTGTTTGCGTTGGTTAGAACCTGAGTACGCGTAACAATTTATTATGATAATCCCATAAATATCACCACTTATAATACGGCCACTAGGATGGTATTTTACATTATTAAATGGAATACCGTGTTTGACAGGAATAGCAGTACCTAGTCTATTATATGTAGAATTATTGTAAATTTTATAAGAGGAGTGCACATTTTCTATTTCTGGGCCTACTTCTTGTAAAATGGCAACATCAATTTCTGATTTTAACAAGAAATCGTTTAGTGCAACATATTTTGTTTTAGTGTACATACCCCCAATATTAATACTGGTAAGGGTAATTTGAGTCGCCATAAGAAGATATGTAATATATATAATGATACTCAACATGTTTACCTTTTTACATATAAACAATTTGTGATAATTAATTGTCATTTTAGTGCCTAAACTAACACTTGTCTCATGTATAATAATTATACTTTATTAACACTCCCATGAAGGGCGTCACCCGATACCTCTTATTTTCACCGTTTTTCCTTCAGTCTTTTGTTGCGCTAAGGAACGTGTAATACGATGTACAGTTACAGTACTTACGTGATCTGTCTTTTTGTTGAAAGTATTAATATTCTTAGTACGGCAGATCTCCTTCCTTTTGCGGTCTTTGGGTTGTTTAATGTTACTTGGTTCTTGAATTGTTATGTCACTTATATTATCATCTTCGTGTTGCAAAGCAGTAGACACATGTTCTTGTTCCTTGAGGTTATATGTCGAATCCTGTAATGGTGATCTCTCTGTTAAAGTAGTGGTCGATGCACTTCCTAAGGTATTAAGGGTAACTGGAGGTATGGAAGCTTTAAGCACTTGGGAACCTACTAGTTGGAAGGGGGTCACTTCAGTGGAAATAAGGACGGGGGCGTCCCCATCTTCAATCTTCTGGTACACTATTTTTTCTTCTTTATCTATTTGACTAGACTTAACTGTATTAAGTAAATTGGGAAATTCACTATCACTATTAATATTAATGGTATTTTCCCCGATATTAATATTTGCTGTTGTATAGGAACTTTGGGTTCTGTGGCTACACCAATGATATTTTATTTACCTTTGTGGTCCTGCGACTGTGACCTTTTCTTGCGAATAGCACATGACTCATATTGGTGGCCAGATTGATTGCACGCAAAACAGGTCCTTTCCTGGCCAAAATAGGTAACTAAGTAACGTTGTTTTTGTATTTCAATGAAACTTGGTACCGCTTTCTCCAATTGCATATAAATCAATTTACGTCCAGTTGTCACTTTATATCGATGATGGCTATCATAGTATTCGTCTTGAATTGTTTTCACTACTCCATATTCACCTAGAACTTCACTTATGTCACTATCCGGTAACTCACTGGGTACGATTGACAATTTGACTAATGTTATCGGTTTATCTGCTAATTCCACTGTTAGTTCATATCTTCCACTTTCGTCCTCATAACATAATTCCGAACTACACTCGTTTAGAACTTTTTCACACAAAACTTCGGAAACAAGTTTAATAAATAAACATTTTCGATAGTTGTCAACTTGTATACTCACAATCTGGTCTTCAGTCAAGTGGAAATTCGTCTCTATAAATTCGTGTAATCTGTATGTTACTGGCCTATGCGGAACTGAACTGAAATTCACTTTCAAAGTATTAATACGTTTAATTATCACACCTGTTAGGTATACTGAACTTTGCTGTGTTTAACCACTCACCCACCCACACCACCAATTTATATTAGAACACACGCGCTGTGCAGTGAAGCACGTCTTTCTCGTTCAACTGCTTCTTCGCGTCTAACTACTCGGCTATGCTGGTCTTCCAGCTGGGTGATGTTTTTTCATACCTGTTGTCGTACGACACACGTCACGCATGCGAATATAACTTTCGGGCACGAAGCACCTCGCACAAGCGGGCCACCAGACTGTTACTCGTGTGTCTTCGGCATTTAGGCAGGAGTCTGATATTTAACCAACACCCTACGGCAACGAAACGACTCCCGGTCGCGGGCAGTATGCTTCACCCTGACGATAATCCAACTGCAATCGGCAAAGGGGTGGCGATCGCGAGGAAAACAACCACTCCGCAAAAAAAAATACATCTATCAAAGGAAACACATAGCACTTTGTACTCCTCTCAAAGACATTCCCTTTTCATTTTACAGCAGTCGTTCTCACTAATTTTTAGCGGTGAACAACGTGCAAAACGTATCACTGTACAGCAGGTGGCCCGATGGCGGCCGGGCTTCGTCTTGCAGAAAACGACTCCCGACTATTCCCCGTGGGTTGGACCGCTGAAACTCCGCGACAATTGCTGATAGGGTATACGAGGTCTGTCAGGAAAGTAATGAGACTGTTTCTCTACTTCAGGAACGACACACAATAGAACAATGAAACCACTGGAGCTGATAGCACTGATTGGCTACAAGCAGTGAAAAATTGAAGTACCTACGGTGAACACAAGTGAGTTTATAACATATTTTGTGAGGGTGTGTTAGTGTTGCTTGTCGGAGAGATGGCGAGTATAAAACTGGAACAACGCTACGCCATCAAATTTTGTGTGAAACTCAAAGACAATGCAGCAGAAACATTTAGAAAATTAAAAGAGGCGTATGGGGACAACACAATGTCCCGTGCACAAGTGTTTCGGTGGCATAAGGCATTTATGGACGGTAGAGAGGAAGTTGAAGATGAGGCACGTTCAGAAAGACCAAGCACGACACGAAACGATGAAACTGTTGCCAGAGTGATGGATCTCGTAAGAATAGATCGGCAGTTAACGGTTAGGATGATTGCTTATGAATTGAACATTAATCGCCAAGCAGCGTACGAAATTCTAACTCAAGATCTGGGAATGAGAAAAATTTGTGCGAAAATATTGACAATTGAACAAAAGGAGCATCGCATGACTGTGTGTCGTGACCTCATCAACCGCATCGAAACTGAACCAGACATTGTCAAACATGTTGTGACAGGTGATGAAACATGGGTTTTCGAGTATGACCCTGAAACCAAAAGACAAAGTGCTGAGTGGCACACAAGCAGCTTACCACGACCGAAGAAGGCCAGGAAAAACAAGTCAAAAATCAAGGTCATGTTGATTTGCTTCTTTGATCATCAAGGCGCGATCCATAAGGAATTTGTTCCTCACGGACAAACAATGAATCAACAAGTTTACATCCAGGTCCTTGAAAGACTAAGGAATCGGGTCATTCGTGTCCGTCCTGACATGTCCCAATCATGGATCCTCCATCACGACAATGCGCCGTGCCACACTGCTCTCTCTGTTAATCAGTATCTTGCGAATAAGGGCATTCCTGTTTTGCCACAACCCCCTATTCCCCAGATCTCAGTCCCTGTGACTTCTTCCTATTCCCCAAAATCAAAAATTCTGTTCGTGGCCATCATTTTGGGTCTGTAGAAAACATTGAAAGGGTCGTGACACAGGAACTTCGAAGGGTGTCACTTGAGGACTTCCAGCAATGCTTCCGTGAGTGGGAGCAACGTCTGCGTCGGTGTGTAGCTTCCCAAGGGAACTACTTCGAAGGTGACCATGTGGTTTTGTAATGCATATATATATATATATTAACACGCTAGCGGCCATAATTTTGAAGATATTTGAACCAAATTTTTATATGTTGTTTCTAGGCTTAATAGCTCGGTTAAGTTCGTTAATGAGCAAAATCGGTCGCCATCTTGGATCCAAAATGGCCGCCGAACCCATTGTTGTATAGAATACACAGCCTAAACTGCTGGGGCTATTAAAATCAAATTTGGCATAAAGGTACAACATCACTTTTTGATTACGAAAATGTTATATAATGAGTTCAAAGACGCCATCTTGGATCCAAAATGGCGCAAGTAAAAAAATCTATTTTCCATATCGTTTGAGCTAGAAATACGAATTTTGACATAAAGGTGTATTGCCACTAGTAGTTCAAGAAAATATTACGAAATGTTGAAAAAGTTGCCATCTTGGATTCAAAATGGCCGCGGAACTCATTGTTGTATAGAATACACAGCCTAAACGGCTGCAGCTAGAAATATCAAATTTGGTAACACTATACATTATAATTTGTATGTTACTAAAATATTACATGATGTATCCAAAGACTCCATCTTGGATCTAAAATGGCGGACTTATAAAAACATTTTCCACACCGTTTGAGCTAGAGATACGAAATTTGGCATAAAGGTGCATTATGACGAGTAGTTTACTGAAATATTACATTTGGGAAAAGTCGCCATCTTGGATCCAAAATGAGCGCCCAAAATCCCATTTTGCACACTGTTTGAGCTGGATAAATGAAATTTTACTTGAAGTTGTACCATCACAAGTAGGTCACGACAATATAAGAAAACTTTCAAAAAGTCGTCAACTTGGATCCAAAATGGCCGCCCCAAAAACCCAATTTCCAAATCATTGAAGGTAGAGAAACTAAATTTTCTTTGAAGGTGTATGACCAAGAGTAGGTTACAATAAATGGGACAAACCTCCCATTTGGGGGCGCAGCCCCCAGTGTTAGGGTGCAGATGGATACCATTGTGGTATAGTGCTGCAGTGAGATTTTGGTTAAGATAAAGGAGGCGCATCCTCTCAAAAGCACTGAAGTTGGGGGGCGAAACCCCTACGGGGTCTGAGGGCAGCGCTCCAAGCGAAACAAAGCGAGTATATATATATATCCGAACAAAAACACCAGAGGTGCAAAAAGTGGAGCCAAGTTCTTTAGACCTAAAAAGG
>JAGDQP010066654.1:1007-11253 GCA_022664845.1 Lepisma saccharinum | reverse complement strand
CCTCATAGTAGAATATGACGTCTATAGCAGAGCTACCTAGCGGATGGATTCAAAATCACGTGCTCTGAACAAAAATCCATTAGTTTTAGCGCAGGCAGAAATGGGGAAGCGTGCTAAGTCTATCTATTATGAGGTCTATGGTATTATTAATTTCAAAGTTGCCCATACAATTATTATTACTTCACAAATAATTTCAATAAATTTTTTTCTTGATACCCATGATATTGAAAGAACATTGTGTCTTGTATGCTTAAATAATTCGATTATATCATTTCAATTTATTTATGGCTTTTATGCACCTCAGGTTCAGATCATGGTAGGATGGGGGAGAAGACAGTCGGCCAGGGCCTAGTTTGTAGGTACCATTCCGACATTTTCCTGTTGTGGCTGTTGAAAACGCATGGGAAAATGTCAGTCAGGATGGGCTGCTACTATGATCGTTCCCAGGACTTTCCTATTGCTAAGCCAACGCTCTACCATCTGAGAGTTACAATCGCTCAGTTTATATCATTCGAACCTAATATAGATACATATAAGTTTTTTTTTTATTAAAGAATAGATCCAGGTAGCAACGGAAGAGGAAAGAAAGTAAGGCTTGGCTGGCGCAGAGAGTGGACAGGCGCTGACGGTGTTGCCAACTTCCCTTGACATTGCCAACTTCGCTTAACAAGCGGAGAGGGAAAAAAATGATTTCCTTGACGGTGTTCTGGAGCGAAGACAACAACGCAGCCAAGTGAGGAAATAACGTGTGGCAACAGTGTGTATGACGTTTGACTAACCATCAAATGCAGCGACTTTCCCTTCTTATTCGTAGGCAGGAAAAACGGAAGATAGAGGTAGATACTCTCCCTATTAGCAGTATAGCTTTACACAAAATAAAAGTTAATCACTTTAAACACGGTTCAGGTAGAACCGAACGGCCGCATCTTATATGGTAGATCGTTGACTTCGCATTCGCAAGGTCCTGGGTTCGAACAAAGCTGTTGAGCTGTATTCAGAATCTCTCTTTCACACCAGGCCGATGCCTGCATTTTACTAGGAAATCTAGACCAATGTCCTTACTCTTCCGACCTGAGCCAAAGATGCCTAAAAACCACAAAGAAAATTCCATTCAAACATTTTAAGACAGCACAAAAAGCAGTTTTTTTTTCATTCTTAAGATAAAAAGTTCATTTTATTTGACAACCAACGCTCAAAAGACATACAAACAAAATAAATAATAGTAAATACATTTTTTTTTTGTTTATTTCAAATCACACGCTCACGAACACCGGACGATTATATACAATGGCAATGTCATATAACATTTTTTTAAACCTGTTTTGTTTATTTGTTTGCTATATGACATTACTTACAATTCGGCAATTTGTACGTAACAAACTGAGTGCTACAATTACTCTATTAATTTGATGAGCGCACATGAAAAGATCATGCCCAGAATCTGAAAAGAAATAATGAAATAGCGTTAATAAGATATTAAACACAATTGTATGAATGTTTAAAGATTTAACTCATTAAAGGACGGTTGCACAAAAGGTTTCAAGGCTCCTCCTTGCATCCACCCTCGCTTTTTAATATTTTCCAAAGCATTTCAAAATCTAATTGCAGTATCGGGAATTTTCCAATATGACTCTCAAGACACTACCAAATATTATGTTATGGATTTCGAGATATTAGCAATTGTTGAGTAATGCGTTATCAAAGATTATGACGTCAAAATTTCATTGAAGACTGAGAGTACTCATCAACGGATAATGCCTCGAATCGCTGACCATCCTACGAGGTGCTCGACCGTGCTTGTTGGCACAATGATTTCCATTTCGTAGTATGACATCCCAGATAGCACAGTGAACCTGCAGCAAGTTCGGCATTCCAAGGCTACAAACTTGCTACAATCTTGCAGCAAACTTGCTAGTTGACGGATGCCAAATTTGCTACAAATTTTGTTTTTTAAAACGTTGGTAGACCAACATCGAGCTTTAGTGAGAAAAGATTTCACTCTTCAGTGGGATTCGGACACACTATTTTCAGATTTCTTTGTTATGTGGCACTCTACCTATAGTGTTGCCACGAGACGAGACAGAGAAACAGCTATAGAAAACAAGACGAAACAAGAGCTCTCGTAATGTAAATATTCATCTTTTTAAGACGAGACACTCTCTGGACAAGACATGTTTTAGACGAGACAGCCTAAATCTCGTCTCGTGGGCAACACTAACTCTACCACTACTCCGACGTTCTTCCCCTGAATGCCTACATTTTACGATGCCACTCTTAAAACTTATTATTGCCGAAAGACACTTGGACAATTTAGTGAAAATGTTGTTGTTTAATTTAATGTACAGTCACGGAAATGTACTGCGAGAATCTAGCTGTTATTTAGTCTATGACCTAACATTTAGTTTCTATTTACCTTATATTCATGGCCTAGATAGGCACCCTTTAGTCTAAACTTGCCACATCTGTTCTTCAGACATATCACGGCTTAATCATAACTGTCTGCCTGGCCGATAAATATAATTTAAATAAAAAGCTATGTGTTAGTTTTTATTCAACTCCCGCAGTACATATTTCCGTGACTGAACGTTTAGTTGCAGGATATAATACATTACAATCCAGTTAAACATTTTAAACATTTCTCCTCAATCAGCTGATTTCCTTCGAACTTTTACCTACGTGTTTGTAAATTAAAAGAAGCAATTTTTAAGATACATATATTTATATATGTGGAGTTCCTAAGGTAACGATATTTGATTTTAAAGCTTTTTCTTCTAAAAGCTGTTGTATTAAACGCCTAAAGAACACACAATTCTCCATAGCTAGGCTAAAAATATCAACTGTAACAAATTCAAGAGTTTGAGAAGTTATACTGTAAAAAAATGATTTTGCTACTTGGGATGTCATCACTCGCGACAGTACTGCCTCTGTTATTTCTTTTTGGACATGAAAGACAAAAAAACAGGTAACATTATTTTACTTCCCATAAGACTTTCATTTCCACGGTCAGATCCCTAGGATCATAACGATAACGGTCGATATCGGGCCTATACTAGGCCAATAATGCTGATACCGTTAACCGTTCTGACTAAACACCGATCTACATTGGCGTGGAACGATATTCGAACATTCAAAGTTCTTCCTGAAACAGAAAAAGCGTGCAATAAATCTTGGCAGATTAAATTATTAAGTTTAAAGAAAATTTATTATTTGAAAATGTATAAAACTTCTACACACTCCCTGCTTAAATTCATTCTCTAATGAAAAGACTGTCAATCCCACCGCATTCATTATCTGAGTTAATGAAAGGCATAATTGACGTATTATTTTTCATGGAAGGATCCGTGGCAGAGTGGATAAGACACGGTAAGAAATCACAACATTACAGGTTCGAATCCGGTCGTTCCAATAACAACATCGTTCGACATGGCAAATTATCCGTTACTAATATCGGTCAATACTTACGTGCTACTGACGGTCATTTCCAATTACGGGAGAGTAGTACACAGTGAAACATGGTACACAGTGAGACATCGCGATTTTCTCCGCTGCTTTCAGTTTCTAACACCAGATGCCAGGCCAGGACGGAAGTCAATATGACGTCGTTCTGTTGATGAATTGGGTAGGTAACTGTGTCTGAAGTTGGAGGTAATTTTTATTTTTTCGGGTGTGAAAGTTACTATTACTGACCTTTGTATCTAATTCTCTGAACGCTATTTTGTCTTCTAGTCTATGCACGCCACCTTCAAAATCCGCATCTCTTCTATTAGAGAAAAAATAATTGAGAGAGTACGGCTGTGCTTTGTGGCTGAAACCGCCATTTTTGTAGAATCTTAGTGAGAGACCGAATGTGCCAGACAACGCAGTAGTTGGTCCATCTAATATTTACTTCGAAGCACGACAAGCATTGCTGTGGTTTTTCCTAAACTTCTTCAAATGAAAAACTATATGATTGACAGATTACATACATAAACTTACCTTAAAGGGTCGAAAAGATCCTTTTATTTCGTATATATTTACTTGATGGCAGTTACTTTAAGTTCCCATTATATTAGACTAGCTTCTTTCTTGTTATAGTTAGTTCAAAGTAGTTTTGGTTCATTGAATCGTGAGATAGTAGAGGGGTGTCTGACTGGGTACTACACACAGTACACAGTGAGACGGTGACAGACAGGCCATTTTGGGGTCATTAGAAAAGATACCATCAAAGATTTTTATTACAAAGTTACCTGAATTTGTATCTGAGATATCTATCTAAATCTTTTGTTTTAGTTATAGTTTTCATACAGAGCCAAATAAACGTTGCAGAATAAAAAGTGTCTCACTGTGTACTACTCGCCTTTATATTAAGATGAAAAATAACCTAGCTGTTAGAAATTTACCATCAAGCAAGCAACACCAATACCAGCGCCCCCGATAACAGCTGCATGCTGCTTTATAAATTCTTCCGCCTTCTTCAAGCAACCATCTTGTTGAACTGTAGCTTCACTTGGGTTCGTTTCACAAGGAACTCTCTACAAGGAAAAAAGGAATCACAAAACACACAAGAGTTGTATGATTTTCAGAGAATCTAAAGCAGAATAAAATGATTTACAGACAACTTCTAACTCGTTCACAAAAGTCTGACTATTCTCCACTTTACAAGGCATTCATAAAGGAAAAACACTTTCGGAAAAATAATTATGACCAAATTTTCTACAAAATGTTTAGGAAAGGAGTTTAAGGACCTAAAGAATTCGAAGTACTGGCGATTGAACTGATTTATTAATTTACATTTTAATTAATTATAAAATTGAACCACAATCTTCAGTACACTACGACAGTTCCAAACTTCTACAGCACCAATTAACGTCATTATTTATGATTTTTTAAATAGCTTAAATACATAAATAGAAAGATATGTAAAATATTCTCTGACTGCTAAAAGCTGAGTTGCTGTGCGTTTATAACTGAACTTTTGCTCAGTGTTGGTTAATTTTCTTTTATAGATATCCCAACAATTCCTAGGACATACACTTTGTGGAGATATTGTCTGTAGGGTCGTACGAAAATATTTTGGTAGGAGAAACCTAATTGTATTAGAAAAGGTCAGCATTCTGTAGCAACCGATATCGAATATTTCAACACATACAGTGGTCGAATTGACAAATATTAACTAGCGGGATAAAATGTTTGGCACATTCGAACTCAGATTTAACTTAGTTATAATTCTAATTTTAATGATTTATTTCGTTTCACTCAAATCCCAGCCCCGTCAATTCGACCATTGAACGTATGCTGATGGCATATATCCATAAAAAGAAAAATCACTTACCGTCCCATCTTTGACAATACAGCAGCTGCGAGGAACGTTTGTATTTTGCATTTCCCATTCCGTCCATTTGTCTACACCGCAACACACAAGCTGAAAGCAAACAAAACATTCAATTAAATAATATTGAAAAGCAACGTGTTCACGTTCAAGCGTTCTATTTGTAGACGGTGGTGGTTGGGATTTCGCCCATCTGGGCCATCTGTTTCCAAAATATAGGCCTACTTCAAGCCTGGGATATCAACTGGTTCTAAATACGACATTGTACATATTCTTCTCACTCTCTGGAAATTGCGCAAATCCAACACGACACGTACTCATACCACATATTTAACCGAATATCACGGAATTGCAGTAGTTCTTATTAATCGATTTCAAAAAAGCAGGCGATTCTCTGTTCGATGAATTTGTTCTCTTTGCCTGTTTGTCCAGATATCACTGGATGGATTGATTTTCATGAAAGGTTTTGCATTTATTAGAGGACATTTCTGTGGTACTTTCATTGAAGTACAGGTTGGCTCTAAAGAACGGGAACTTTAGAATAGGAATTGATGAAAGACAATAGAAACCTTAGAGAAATTTATTGAAGCCAGTGAATAGTACAGAGTTGTTGAATTTCATACCATCAATCTATTACTTGAAGATAACATTAGACACATGAGCACCTTGTCTGCAGAGACATTTCTACAGTCTCTTAGTGACATTATGCATGACTCGATGTAACATTGTTTTAAAAAATGCTTCACTTTGCTTCTTTTTTGCAGAAACATTACTGGAAAAAGATGGAAACAAAAATAAATTACACCTTGTTCACTTACGATTAAAGCATACTTGAATAATTGTATGCAGTTTTTCTTCACTTTGTTTCTTTGTCATTATCCTGAATGCTAACAAACATTCGATGTTCAGTCGCTTAGCTTGGCGTAAAATTTTAAGAGTTTTTATGATAACGGTTATAACTTGGCGCCCAAACAGGGACTTGCACAGAATATTCCAAGACAACGTGTAAAAATTAACAAACACTTTAATTGCAAATATAATTCTTTCCAAGTTGCTTCTAGGTACCACAATTGTATACGTTCAGTTTATACAAACAGCAGAAATGTTTCGTACGCGGTATTGGCAAATAATGGCTAAGGTTATTGTCAAATATTATGACTACACAACGAAAAGACAATACAGATTAATCAATCTACTAATATTATTCAAAACTTGAAGATACTAGTTATTTCAATAAAAAGTGAATTATTACAATCAGTACAATAAAAAGTGAAAAGTTAGATGTAAAATTTTACGAAAACGAAGTTGAATTGAGTGAAAAGATAGATATTAAATTTAATTAGTATGAATAGCAAATTTGAAATAAACAATGTGATTATCATTTTACAAAATGAGTATTTATTTTCTTAGTTGAAAGTTGAGTGTCAGAACAGTGTACTTTTCATTTTCTCATCACAAAATATATCTATCCACCGTGCCGCCGTAGCTCAGTGGTGGAGCGTTGGCGTAGCATTCGGGAGGTCGTGGGTTCGATCCCAGCGGGCGACCATCCTGACTGAGGTTTATCCTCAGTAATACTCCAGGCAAATGCTGGGATGGCACCTTCAACATAGGCCCTGGTCGACACCTTTCCGAATCCTTCCTCTGCTGAGCCTTAGATGCCTAAAGGCTATAAATAAAATCCAACAAAATATATCTTATAAAATAAAAATTATATTGGAATTAAACAGGTTAGACTTTAGCATATTCAAAGTTCCTTGGTCTAGCTAGACAAAAAAACTGATCTTCTGTTGTTGTGGTCATGGTTCCGCCCAGAAGTTACCAAGAAGGTTGCGAATGCGGTAAAGGAACACAGACGAGATGTCAAGTTATAACACGTATTTTTTTTCAGGTCTGGGAACATATCGAAACGTGCTGTTTAAAAAAAACACACGAGCAATCGTTGGCAATGCGTGATAGAGATGGAAGCACCGTACGGCACACAGAACTCGAGCATCAGCGGCGAGAGTGATGACTGTTTTGGATACTTACGATACCCGTAAAATGGCGACGTTTTTATTACAAGAACAGCGTGCGATCATTCGTTTTTTCCATTTGCGTGGTGTGACACTGCTTGAAATTCATCACCGATTGAGTGAGATATGTGGTGATGGTGTCATGGATGAGTCTAATGTGCGTTCGTGGGTGCGACAGTGCAAAGAAGGCATAACGTCGTGTGACAACAAACCAAGACAATCTCGGCCTCGCACAAGCCAGTCTGACGACATGATCAAACGAGTGCAGAAATTTGTGTTGGAGGATCGCCGAAATAGTGTGGAACAAATCGCCTTCAAAGTTGGCATTTCCGTGGGATCTGTGCACACAATCCTGCATGAAGACCTGAAAATGCGAAAAGTTTTCTCCAGGTGGGTGCCACGAATGCTGATGGACGAACACAGGGCTGCGCGTGTGGCATGTTGTCAGGCAATGTTGACGCGTGATGAAGCCATGAATGGACTTTCTTTTCATCGATTTTGACAATGCATGAGACATGGATGCCGTTTTTCAATCCTGAAGGGAAATACTAACTTTGGAGGCAATTTGTTCCACACTCATTCGGCGATCCTCCAACACAACTTTCTCCACTCGTTTGATCATGTCGTCAGACCGGCTTGTGCGAGGCTGAGATTATCTTGGTTTGTTCTGCCTTCTTTGCACTGTCGCACCCACGAACGCACATTAGACACATCCGTGACACCATCACCACATGTCTCACTCAACTGCCGATGAATTTAAAGCAGTGTCACACCACGCTAATGGATAAAACGAATGATTGCACGCTGTTCTTGTAATGAAAACGTCGCCATTTTACGAGTACCATAAGTATCCAAAACATTCATCACTCTCGCCGCTGATGCTCGAGTACTGTGTGCCGTATAGTGCTTCCATCTTTGTCACGTATTGCCAACGAGTGTTCGTGTGTTGTTTTTTTTAACAGCACGTTTCTATCTGTTACCAGACCTGAAAAAAATAGGTGTTACAACTTGAATGCAACTCGTAAATAGGTGTCCAGATGGGGGAACGTAAATAAGTGAAAAATGAGTTAATGGGAAGCTCAGCAAACATCACAAGAGAGCCAGCCTGGAAGTTCGTTTTTAAAACTTTCTCAGAGTTGGTAAAGCGAAAGAATTTTTATGCCTAGACGGGAATTTTCACATTGTCTGGAGAGAATCTCCGTTTTAGAAATCTTTTATATGTGTCAAAAATATGCTGAAATTGCCTGTGGGAGATGCTGCTTCATAGCCAACGTGGAATGAAATATTGAGCGTAGGCATGATTTCCAATGAATGAAAGATGTTAGACGGTTCCCTAATAATAGATCGTGATTTTCGTACACTTAACAGTTCTAGTGACTGTTACCAAAGAACAGAGAACCATTTCAAGGCTGAATATGATAAAATGTTATCGTCGTTGCTTGGTGGACCAGTACAGACTGAGTGTTTTGGAACTGTTATCCATAAAAAATGGAAGTTTCTTTTATGGATAACTTCCGAAATATAAATATAACAGGAACATATTTCAGCAAGACAATGAATTTGCATAATTGAAAGGTAGAGCGAAAAATATTAATTTTTGATTCATAAAACACTGACATATTCTCGTTGTATTTGTTCATGCTACTATGTAGCAAAAAGGTCAGTGCATATCAAATGAAATATATATTTCTTTCATTGGCATGTAAGTATATGTGGAGGACGGGAGGAGTTCTACTATTATATTGGCCAACCATAGGTTCCAATGAACTGCGGTATGGCACTAAAACATGCAAATGAATGCTACAAAACAAAATCAATAAAAAACAAGAATTAAATCAACGTTATTTGAACTCATGGATCTTGATTCGGGAGACGGATCTACTTCTAGTGACCCGAAATTGAAGCCAGCACAAGCCATGATCACCTGGAAGGTGAAATTTATTAAAAACCAACTGAACATCACGTTCCGTACAATACCTTATTTAAAATGTTCCAAGCTTTATCCTCTCTTCCTTATCTTCATCCATTCTTTGCTTCCACACACCCAGGCATAGGCCAACCAATAAGACGCAAGTAAATCCTAATTTACCAGGCAAGATTAATCGAAAACCGGCGTCAAGTTGACCCAGCTTAATTGTATTGGGCTAGTCGATCCGTCTCCTGTATCTAAATCCATGATTGGAACTAACAAATATGTTGCCTTACACGTGCCGTCACTGACTTATCCAAGGATATTTGAATCACAGGATATGCCAAAACAACTGAATCCGAAGGTATCAACGTACGTCTGCCATCTTAGAATACTTTTTATTGTCGTTAAACAACATTTGTTGCAATGGACAACGTCAGAATGGAATACAATATATTTACAATAGTTTAGTATAAAAAACAACAATTAGTACATGTAGATAGTTTCTTCCCTTTATATATGTCATACTAATACAATGCTAATTTTTCTTCGAATTCTAATACACTATACATAGGATTACTTATAAGCCAAGATTTACAGTGTTTCTCAAAGTTTCTACAACTCATGTTGCGGATATCCAAGGATAAGAGATTATATAATTTCATCCCCGTATATTTATAGCTTTTTTGTGTTTTACTTAAGATATTTATGTCATTCTTGTGTCTCGTATCATACAAATGAATATTATTATGGGTGTCAAGATCTCCCAAATTCTCTTTTATATACATAAGACAACTATAGATATACAGTGAAGGAACTGTCATAATTTGCATTTCCATAAAAAGAGGTCTACAGGATACAGTATCGGGCAGTCCTTTTAAAATTCTCAATGCCTTTTTCTGCCATTTAAAAACCGTCTGAGCTCCGGTTGAGTTACCCCATAGTAATATGCCATATAATAGTTGTGAATGAAAGGAGGCATTACACTGAGATGAGTAATTTTTCTCCAACTGC
>JAGDQP010066652.1:0-11253 GCA_022664845.1 Lepisma saccharinum | reverse complement strand
TATCCACCCACTTACAATATCAATTCCAAAATTACGTGGTAGCAGTGTTGCTTCTGGCTTCATAATGGTCCCAAATCTTTTTTAAAGAGAACTGGAAAATGCCATTGTTAGCCAGAGATTTTCAGTAGCTAATGCTATTGTTGTCACTGTCAACAAAACACAAAAAACGCTAACAAACTATTACACCACAAATAAAAAAGGTACGTTGGGGGGAAGGGACGGAGTTAGGTCGTAACATATAATGGCATTATGCAGGTTCGCATAAATTCTCCCTTGATGACAGCCCTTGAATCACAGTCCTATACTTTACTATAAATGCCAGGGTCAGTGGTGGTTCTCAGGGTGGAAATCTTTAACAAAAGAAAATTTAAGGGAGGAAAGATACTAAAACCTACTTTTTTTTTCGCTAGCAACAAGATATACTGTCAGCTAACCCTTTTCCTTCTAATATTTTCTGAGTCTCAAAAGGTAGATAATAATAAATGTCAACTCATTGTCTTCCGAAAGATTAAAAGTAAACGTCAAGACATATGGAAAGATCTAAAAGCTGTATTTTAGTTCCTGGTCCACGAAAAGCACTTTACTAAAATGATATACATACTATTAAAATAATTTCTTAAACTATACAGTACTGTATCCTATATGGGAATTACCCTGAAGTTCCAAAGGAATTGACGCACCCACCTTATAGCGTGTAAAGCAAACTTTAGCCTGATTAGCGCCACTATTTGCCGCGTCATGGATTCCACAAGATTTCGAATGTGTTCTTCAGGTAGTACAAACCATGCATGCTGAACGGCAATCCATAAATCCCCCAGGTTCAACGGAAATTAGCGTTCCGCGTGTTCCACATGGTCCCTGACAGGCTCCACTGGATTCATGTCCGCAAACATTGGGGACCAATCCAGAGTTGGAAATTCTATTGAATAATCCTCCACCCGCTGCGTAGCGTCTCAGCGATCGATGTGGAGGTGCATTGTCCTTTTGGAAGCATCAATCACTCTCAGGATGGACTGTGGACATAAACGGGTGTGTAGATATTTAAAGGGTATAAGTGCCCCTACACCAAGGGGATAAGGAAGCGCTACTGATACACCAATGGTCACAGCGAATGCTAACTGAAGACAACCCACACCATCATATTGTCCCCATGCTTGGACTGATATTACACAGCACAACGGGTCCATTCTTCACGAGCAGCCAATTCCAATTCATGGACGTATGACGTCGAAGCAAGGGAAGGAGAACATTGTGCCTGGTCGCACGCACTGTTCCAAGTAATTTTGCGTGAAAACAAGAGAAACTTTCCCTACAACCGACAAGAAATCAGGGGACACAAAACTAATACTTCAGAAAAAAAAAACCTACCCCACCTATCGTTGTACAAATCACTATAATTAAAATTCGGTTTCCAGTAGCCCATATTCTGAGTTTTAAAAAAGTAACTAGCTTTCATTTAAATATACATTCATCATTTTTCTAAAGTTCTTATTTACCGTCTACAATAACTAAAAATCACAAACACATGTACACAACAGTAAATAGTCTAGTACCGCTCCTCTGTACTTCAATCGGAACGCAAGAATCGTGATAGTTGGGACTCAGACCACACTATTATCAACATAAATTCCTCTCACCTTGTATAGTCTAGTGATTACAGTCGCATATCTCGGAACGGAACTAGTGACGAAAGCAGGCATACATTCTGCTTTTCTGCCACCGGAAGTGGTCGCCGAGGAACTTCATATCTCGGATCTGTGAAAGGTCTGGGCCTGTTTGGCTCGTCAATATGGTTGGTATAAGTAAAATGTTCACGCAAACGATAGTGCTATTTTGACTTACTATGTGAACGGAAAATAACATCATAGCCTGATAACACAACAATTTTTAAATGTCGGCATATGTGTAACATTAATTATCAATAATTATCAACATTATCTATTAGTCACGTGCATGTTTTTTCTGAGAAGCTTACCGTAGATCCACCTAGTTTCCTACTTATTAAATTAAATCTTAAATACCAAATCTTGCTGATAAAATTAACTATGACACATTAAATAAAGATAACTCGTGCAACTACGAAAATGTATGACACATAACGCAAACTTCAGTGGGATGGAATAGTTTTCTTTTTCTGAACATAAACATCTGGTCACGAGGCTATACCGGCTGCCCATGAGACATTTGTCTCGCTAAAGTAAATAATCCCGCAAATAACGCTAGCACAGGAAATGAGTGAACATACTGATACTACTCCCGAGCAATGTCTGGATTGTAAAGTATTTTATTTTGTTGAAATGTTTTTAACGAAATCACTGTTTATTTGGTCTTTCTATCGCTGATGAAAAAAAAAAAACTACACAAAATTTCAAAATAAATAGATTACTAATTATTGACAAGGAACTCATTTTTGCTAGCTGTTTTATCTCCATTTCTTGGTCAGTGTTGTACTGTACATGTTTCTGAGGATACATTTTCTGTTTTCCTTTAACGATTAACGGGCAGAAAAAATATTTAGCAGTTCTGTTTGAGGAGTTTAAATTTCACGTAAACGAATCTGGTAACTCAAATATTAAGGCGAATGGTGTAATTAGTACTGGATTAGGACAAATATACCTATACAACCAAGATACACAAGCTTGTTAGTCGTACACATGGATGTAAATGCGGTAGACGGATTGACGCCCAATACAAATAAGCTAGGTCAACCTGATGCCGGTTTTCGATTAATATTGCCTGGATGATTGGGATTAACTTGCGTCTTATTGGCTGACCTATGCCTGGGTGTGTGGAAGCAGATAATGGAGGAAGATCTAGCTAAAGAAAAGAGAAGGAAGATTGGAATATTTAAAAAATGGTATTGTACGGAACGTGATGTTTAGTTGTTTTTTAATCAATTACACCTGCCAGGTACTCATGGATTATGCTGGCTTCAATTTTGGGTCGCTAGAAGTACATCCGTCTCCCGTATCTAAATCCATGGGTCGTACAGTACAAGCTCTTGATTTTGCACAGTGATATAATGGAGTTTTCATTGCTAGTCGGTACCTATGAAACATTTAATATTAGCCCCGCCTAGTGGAATAAAATACTAATTAATCTGTTCCTTCTGAGAGAATTTTCCTTAATAATTTGAAAACAACTCCGTCACTGTTCCAAATACTTCACTCATAGCACAAGAATATCTGGTAACACTGTGCCAATAACGCGGATATCGAACATGGTTGGCAGTTCTGAATTAATATTGATCGACATTTCAATATTAAATGCAATTCCCGAAACCTTATTTTCACCAAAAAAAAAAAAAAATAAATAAAAAAAAGGGTAGATTAAATTATGTAAAGAAATATCGCTGTCTGAAGATATCATTGGGCAATGTCGCTCACATTGGTTGATATCGTTCGGAAGAGCGCTGTGTGTGTTCAAGAAAGTCTGCGTAATGGAAAAGCATTACGTGCTAAGTGTAAATCTTCTACACGCTTTCTACTTAAAATCATCCTGTAATGAAAATACAGTCTACGTCCCCTACTTCACATCTGAGTTCATGAAGTGCACCAATGGATGGTTCCGTAGTGTAGTAGCTAAAATTACGAAATATAAATAACCAATTTGGAGGTTTGAATCCAGCCGTAGAGAAGTAAAAAAATTTTCAACTTTACATCAAGGTAGATAATAAGACGCTAAATAAACAAAAACAGAATGAACCAACATCATATTTTTATTTTCTAAAACTATTGTAGAAATATACGTAAATTCCGTTCATTTAAATTTCCCTTAGTGAAAACGGTGCTTTGCGACAGCAATCAACATCAATCAAAATCGTAAATCATGCGTTATTAATATCGGCGAATATCCATGTTGCTACTTGAGTTGTCACGAGTTATGCCTTGTTTACATTACTAACATCTTAACATGGTTAATGTTAACCAAGATCATTTTAGTAATGTAAACGCCAGTTACCGTTAACGCGGGTTTCAATTTTAACCATCATCAACTTATAACGGTTATCTTCTTACGTTAGTTATCTAAACGCAAGATGGCCGCTAAGCGCAGCTCACTTCATGAGTTTATTTCTTTCTTTATCGAAAAATATAGCATCCTGGTGGTGCGTATCACTTTTAAAGTATAAAAGAATAATGGCAGAACTAATCTACAAAATTTGACGCTACAATCAATTCATTTATGTTCATTTTTTATAATTTAATCATCTCCCGTGTAACAAGAAGATTCTTTACTCTACGGAAACCTCTACCTGTTTCTTTACAGACAAAAGTTATTTTAACAATGATTTTTACCATCGTAACAATGTTAGTAGGCCTAATCTAAACAAAACATAACTAAAATAAATTTAAATGACGCTAGAACGGAATAATGAAATTCTAGTTGTTTTGAACTAACTAGTACTTACAAACAAGTCCACACGATTTTGCTGGAATATTTCTGTTCTGCCTCTACAGTATCTAAATGTCGTAAGTTCTTTCTTGAAATCTATCAGTTTCAACAGCGTGATACCTTGTATTTTCCTTTAGCCTTGATGTACGGCCACTTCTAATCTTCCGTAATTACCGGTACAATCATATGAATGTCCATTAGCGGTCAACTTTCTAATATATTTCTAACACTCTCTCTCCTACTACAATTACTGCTTGGAACAATTTAAGGAAAATACGGAAGTGTTGATGTTGATAAGCATTAGAAAAAAAAATAACTCATGATTCAAACTAATATTCTCCGAAAGGAAAATTTACAGATACTCAACACTTGAATCACGTAGTGTGTAATACTTTTTAATAATAATATAGTAAGAAAAAAAATGAGGGAAATATGTACAGTCTATGACTTTCCCACACACAAAAATTACCACGTGCAGGTGAAGAAAAGGCAACCTAACCGGTTTACGATCAAAGGGGAAAAAAAGAGGAACTCAGTTTAAAAAAAAAAAAATAATAAAAAAGGCACAAGAAGGAAGCCAACCCAACAGCTTATAAGTGCTTCGTTCGCCAAGCATACTCTTCCGAGAGTCCAACCGAGACACCTGGACGCCTGACGGCAAAGCAATTACTGTAACTTGAGGCCAAGGTACAACAATGGTCGGGGTCATCTCTTTCTGTGTCTCTGTCTGTGTGGACTTTCACTTCAGTTCACTCTGCTTATAGCGATATTTCAACAAAAGAAAACGACATTACGATGAACGATATATAAACAGAAAAAAAAAAATAATAAACACAACTGACACGTCGGTCCATTTCTCTGCACAGAAGGAAAAAAAAAGCAACCTGACTAACTTTCATGCAATAACATACAAACCACTTACGAAATCAAAAGCGCGAAATTTCCATGTAATCATCGTGAAGGTCTCTAAACCCCCACCTCCCTCCCTCAACCGCTTTGAAAACAAAAGGACATCAACCAGTCTCACTTTCTTTTGTAATTTCATAGCCGCTGATCTCTGAAGATATTTTTTTTTTCTCTATTTACAAAGTTTCAAAGAACCCTTTTTCTTGATTGGATCAGGGAGTTGAAAAAAAATATCCTTCTTGTACATTCAGTGCCAAACGTTTATACCCAGTCGTAAAATTTCTTTTCCGAATAACTTTGAAACGCATGTAGATCGATTTGAGTACAGTTTTATGTAACTTACAGAAAGCGGAAAGAGTTCTGGATACCACTCCTCGGAGATATGACGTAAAAGAACATTAATCCTCCGATCACTGCATTAAATCTTGGTGCTTTTCCCTCTTTTCTGAAAAATACTCTGAATTGGGAATAAATCCGGTTTGGGTAAAACCTTAAATTAAGCTAACGTAGCCTAACGAATGAGCACTTTGTTTCAATAGTTTGTGACTGCGGCGATAGTGCTCTACCCACCCGCCCAGAGGTTTCTCCGAAAGAAACCCTGCTAACCTTAGAAGAGAAAAATAATGCTTGACATAAACTGGAATCGAACCATTTTTTTTTAATAAACTTATTTTCATGCGGTACGCCACTAATGTAAAAATGCGAAACCACAGAATAACAACACTATTTAGTCTCATAATCACCTATTCACTGCCTCCACTACAAAAGATTCCTTTTAACAGATACATAATAATGTCCTTTTAAAATCATATAATTATGTATTTACATTTAGGCAAACCATATTCTTTTGTTGGCAAACGCTGACAAACGAATACAGTCAGTCTGTTTTATACAGTAGTATGATTCATGAAGAGTATTCGAAGAAAAAAAAAGACATTCATTCTTTTTTTTAATCACAGAATATTTCCAGCCGCAAAAGCATTATGAAAGAAAAAGAAGAAATTAGCCTGAGGCTAGCCAGGTGCATGATTGGACATTCTATCGGCCGCAAGAGGGAACAAGCGAATGGACCTTGTCTGTCAGCTTCTTGTGATTTCGCACCGCTGCAATAAATTATCCTTGCGTAATTTGCTTCAGATGAAGAAGAAATAAGAAAGAGAAAAAAAGGAGAAGAGTCTGTGGCAAAAAAAAAGAAAAGAAAAGAAATTGAAGCAGGCATGAGTGCTTTTATACTGTGACCTCCCGCAGTTTGATATCAACTATGATCGTTCTTGTTATGACAATATTTTTGCTTCCACGTAACTGTGTTTTAACGGTTCAACAGCAGGAAACTAGTGGATTTTAAAGGAGGAGAATACATAATTTCCTTCAATCTTTGTCACTGTTATATCACGATTTTTCGGCGGCCCACTTGACGTAAAATGTTGTACAATATTTGAATGGCTCCCGATAGTATTGTGACATTGAATTTTCTTACTAAAAAGAGGAAGAAAACATTTTAAATTTTCCGTTACCAAATTGATTTTTTTTTTTTACAAATAGTAGGTCATCTGTGCAGTGTTGATTAAACTCTGGATTTTACACTCTGCTGTTTTAAATACACTAAGGTTAGGTTACGTTAGATAAAGTTATATTTGTTTACTAAATTGAGAAGGTTAGAAAAAAAGTTCAGTTTATTTACTTTTCCGTTACTAAAGTAAGAAGCTGAGATTAAGTAAAAAGTTAGGTAACTTACTTTATATTAAGTCGTTAATAAATTAGTTACAGTTTATCGATTCCAGTTTATGTAATCTAACGTTCTCCATCAAAAAAATGTCTCGAAAAGGACAGGAAAAATCTAAATAATTCAACTAACAAACAGGAATTTTAACATGCAACTTAAATAGTGCATAGGGACGGTTGTGACGAGCATCAAGGTACAATGACTTGAATAAAGTGGACACCCAGTACATAATTCAGTAGTAAATAGAACACTAATGAACCTGGCAACATTAAAAGACATTTCAAGAAAAGAAATTATGCAGGAAAAATTGTGTTCTAACCAAAACGTCCTAACGATATCGGGTCAAACTGGAAATGTTAAACCCACTCACATTCGGTAGAATACTAATGAAGAGTTGACCAGTGATGTACCCAGGGATTTTTTTTATTGGGAAGGTCTGAGTTTGGGTTAAAATACATCATTACAATTTTATACTGGGGACGCAGAGTACGTCAACCTTCTGAGTACAGCTTGTCACTAAAGATTATGATAACACCTCCTCCTTCCTTTAAAGTCTTCTGACTGATTGCGGAACAGGATGACTCAAGCATAAATCCACTCAGACGTCGTATGTTGACCTAACATATTATGTTCTTTCGTCTGGTAATCTCCCCATTGCTACGTATGACCTTTATTTTCCCATGGCCTTCTTCAGCGGACAGTGAATAAAACAATGTACAATATTCTCATACACTTTGAAAAACACACAAAGACACTACAATATTAAAAAAACAAAAAAACAACGAAGAAATATATCTTAACAATAACGTAAAGAGAATCTGAAACTGGGCAATGACAGTCCCTTTTACTGATAAAAAGTACAGCGAAGTTCGTTGAAATGTAATTTACTCCCGTTTGTTATGCAATCACATACAGTATATCGACTTGACACAAATGAATTATTATCACTTGCTGGAAAATAGTCCTATTCGTGCTTTTTACCCACTTATACTTACAAGAAGACCATCAACGACATCATACAGAAACCTACGCTGAAATTTTGCGAGGAGAATCTACGTGCTATAAAGAGATTATATACAAAAAAATAACTGCCCATATCAACTGCAAAATGGGGCTGGAATATTGGTCGACTAATATTCCAGGTCCTATTTTCTTTCGTACCTTGTAGTTAATATGGGCAGCTAATTTTCCGTATATTACTTCTCTATATGACGTAGATACTCTTAGCAAAAATTCAGCGTAGGTTTCGATATGATCCCGGTGTCCTTTTTCGACAATTTCTGTAAATCCCTTGTGCGCCCATTGCACAGTTTTGCAATAGACATTTTTGGATAGAGCAGCTCTGAAGTCTTTACGGGTACCATGTAGCCTCGGTTCTGCTGTTAATAGTATTGGAAATATCACGCTCTAGAGTTCACTTTCCCACGCTTTCGGCAGCCTATAGCACCGAAACGAAGCATTTGTGTACCCTGGGGTGGTCTATATACTTTCTGTTTGCCATATTAAGTTTCTACCATAAACTTAAATATTATTTTGTTCTTTTAAAAATTTACCGAAAAGAAGAAAAGTATTCGTCACGCTGTTTTAAGCTCCTTTTTTTTTTGTTTAATTAATCATGAAGTGCAGCTTAGAACAGTCCACTAACTACGCATGCGCATTCAAGAAATTGGCGACAGACAGCATGGTGCCTTCAATTCCTACATATCGTCTCCTTTCCCTACGCCTTGATTTCCCAAAGAACTATGACGATGAAGACTGCCGCTGCGAAAATGCTGGGCCATATGTGATGATAAGCGTCTTTTCACGCGTCGGTGAACTCCAATCTTCTTTTTCTCTCTCTAATTCTAAAGAAGGTCATTGTGCCCGAGTTCTAACTAACCTTCTCCGCCACCCCATCCCCCTCTATAAAAAGACATTTGACTAGAAGACATGTATTTATTGTGTCTTACTGTGGTAATAATCTGTGGAGAGAAAAAAAATGTACGTACCGAAGCCATAAACCTACTGCGAGTAGTAGAAATTGTATGGGAAGGAACACGGAATCGCCTTGAGAAAAGTTACTTCAGGCATTCACAAGTTGATAAGACTAGTGTACGTATAACTCACGCGATCTTAACAAATTTATTGTGAAGTCCCGTTTCTCCTATGAAAACTTGTTCTTTCGATAGATAGACGTATAAGAGTGATCGGGGACATTAAAAAAGAAATAATAAACTATAACTTCTGGTTAATATTACATAAAATGATCCGGCTGTTGACATTTTCGAATTTCCAATTTCCGTCTAACGAAAATCTAACCGGAAACTTTTCATATTGTCATAATTCAGAATAGCCGTTTTCTTCGAAACGGTTATAACTAAACTCAATTAGCATTGCATTAGAAAACCAATAGTGTTTTGTTCCACCTCTCATCACACCCTGACAGCGTCCCCCCTAGCGGTAACTCACTGCACTTGTGTTAAAGTTAGATACAAAGCATTTGTTCAATATCTCTGGAGTTAAAACACAATGATTTAAAAAAAAAATGGATTTGAATTATGATTCGTGCCTGTTACTTGAGATGCCTAATTGATTCTCTTGAAATAATCACTTCCGTCAGTTACGAACGGAATTGAAATTTGTGGCAACGTATTAATACGCTTTATGAGATGTTATATGCTCATCTTTCATTTAAATATGAAACTTAAATCTAACGTAAGAATATATAATTTAAAAAAAGGTAATTTTGAACATAATATGGTTTCCATTCGAGATACATTATGTGTATAGCCGGGTTTACTTCAGATACCACCCCAGGCTAAGAAGGTAAATTATAAGATGAGAGTCATGTAAATCTGACGTAATGTGTGGTGACATGGAGCACAGTCTGACTCATGAAAAGGAGTCTTAAATGTATGAGTTTAATAAATTGTGTTGTGTACTTATTTATTTTTAGTGATAAATTAAAAAAAACATACTAATAGTAAAATAATGCAACTAACACACAAGATCTTAATAGCGATGAACTTGATAACACATTTGGTTCTTACTTAATCGGTATTTTAAAGTGAAGACAGCCTGCGTATCAATCTGATGTGTCGACAGCCTTGATATAGTTCGCTTGACGTGTACTATGGAAAAATATACGCGTAAAGATGGAAATAGAACTCCTTGATACCCAGTACAATGGAAATGATCTTTGTATAGTCCACTTCATCAAATCGTGATGACTGGAGATTTAAAAAAGAAAAGAAAAAGATGACGGGTATCAATGATTAATCCTCTTAAAATCTTGTCCCCCCACTTCCTTTATTGATAATAAACACGCTTTCTATTTTGACCAGCGCCTCTGTTTTGTTTTTTTCTCTCTCTCTCTCTAGCTTCTACCGTTGACTCATTACCTCATTGCAATATCTATGCAGACCCTTCACTAAAAAACAGAGAAAAAAAGCCTAAATGTTGTAGATTTATGAAACGAAATATCACTTTTGAGAAGCTGAAAGCGTATTAAGCCAAGAGATAAATCTTCTTAACTATATTTTTACGTCTTCGGCCAAGAAATTTGGTAAAGCGCTTGTCAGTTCCAAAGAATGTAGTTCGCTATCTTGAAAAGACATCTACTGAAATGTAGGATTACACTCTCTTTGACCACCGATCCTCACGTTTTCAGAGAATCGACTTTAACAAGCATAAGTAAGCCCCACCCAGATTGACCGATGATGAGATAGCGAGCTCACTTCCTGTATATGCAGTCCCGGGTTCAAATCCATTTGCAGTGGTTCAAGCCAGGGACTCTGCCAGGATTTTCAGTTCAGCAGGGTGTTAAAGCGCAAGTTACAGGGCTGTAAGTAGAGTTTTGCAGTGTTAACTTCGATTTTCAACAGTAACAAATTTTTAAGTTGGAATGTGTGCTCGACAATTTGGAGAGGTGTCTGGCTGAATCCCTGATTCAAGGTCACTGCAGATCTCATCCTTGGAAAAGCAAAGGTTCGTTTAAGATGGAAATTACTAATAAAGCAAACAAGCACGGATAGTACTATCAACCCCCAAAGGGTCTACTAGATGATCAGAATTCACCAGTCATAAATAGCTACGGGAAACATACAATGGAAGACAATACAAATAAATGATTTCATTGAATTATCGGAGTTCCAATCAGAAACAACAAATAGTAGTTCTACATACGTATTTAGTCGTCCTTGAACTAAAAAAAAAAAAAAACCGGAGTCAACCTAAACTTCATGCGCGATATT
>JAGDQP010066650.1:0-11253 GCA_022664845.1 Lepisma saccharinum | reverse complement strand
ACTATTACGCTGAACGGAGTACTTTAACAGTCTGGAAGACAGTATCTGAAGGTCAATATAGGACGTTGGCCTTCACATTGTTTGTTATATTGCAAATATACGTTTCCATTTTATTCCATTAGAGTGTTGATAAATGAAATGATTTTTCAATACATAGTTTATGTTAAAATTAGCACAAATTTAATTAGCAAAAGCACAGAAAATATTCGATTTCGTGTTGTTAGTTATTATATGCAGGAAAATCACATAACTTACCTGGAAGTCTGTTGTCTGGCGGCGGAGCTGCAAAGCAGGAACATATGGTAAGCAGATACAATATTAATACTTTCATGCTGAAATATTACTTCTGAAATATCAATGGTTCGAAGCTTCAATGGCAGTAGTTATCAGTCCAAGCGGTAATCATTTAAATACTGAATTGTCTCGAACGAACATTTAATTCGTTATAGCATAGGGAAGAATTATCCCTGTATTAATAAACCAGCGACAATGATTCCTTACATAAAACGTTGACTGTTACTGTTAATTTCAACAAGTTGCCAAAATTTTGCAATAAGTCATAAATGTGAATAGGTATTTAACACGACGTTTACAATTTTACTTTAAGAATCATTTCCATTGTGAATACGTAATTGCTCTACTACGTTTAATTGTCTTCCGCGAAATGAACAATGCGAAAACCTTTAAGATAAACGTAAATTTCAGTGATGTAAATTACTTGCCAATGGCGTCATCCTCTTGCTTGGATTCCCTTTTTATTTTGAAAGAATATTCCTCTCATCATTGCAAATTTATTGTTCTATTAATGCATTTCCGTATGGAATTATTAAAGTGCAAATTAATGCCATAAATCAAGGATACTCTACTTTACGTTTTTATGCTGCGATGAAATTGTATATGCATTAAGTTTGTAATAGACTTGTTTACTTCCTATTGTATCCTAAACGCGCATATTAAAATTATTGTATAGTAATAGACGATATGATATAATTACTTGCAACCTCATATTCATGGGTTTCATTGCCTTGAAAATACTGATATCTCTGCATCAACAGTTTAAATTAAGCTATCAAGAAAAATGCATTCATTGAACTAACCTCTTGTTTATGTGAAAAACACTTAGTTTTCTTTGTAAAGTTATTTTCTACATTTTTGGAATATATGCATATGTACGCCCCTAAGAAATCAAAGAGCGTTACTATGGCAAAGAGATTTTCGTAGCAAAGACGATAAAATTTTTATCATATAGAACCTGATGCAATGTAATACCTCGCCCTTAGTGTAGTGGGAAACTTTCTGCTCCCTGTCCATTTGGTCAAGACAGGATTTAATAAATATAGTGGTTTAATTTGTTATAATTCAAACTCCTTCCAGTTTCTGTAATAAAGTATATCTTTGTCAATTTAAAGATTGTCTAACAAAATATAGCTACTTAAAAACAATAACTTGCCGAAGGCACCTGTGGTTAAAGAGAGGGTACTGCTTGATCCCTACATCAATATTTTATACAGTTGTTATGTTCAGTAATATAAGATTAATTTACATTAAATTATTCTGCTTTATCTAATTCGTTAATTCAAAGTATTACTCTCCTTACTTATTGAACTATTTTACATTTTATTCGAAATATATTTCTGTCCCATTAATTTTCTTGTTGCCTCAAATCAGAGTATAAACTATAATTAGATTTATAGTAATTAAATGTGCAATGTATATTTGTGCTTCAAAAACAAAAAAACGCTTGTTCAGAACGTGTATTTTGGAAATTTCTTTGGCTTTGCAAATGCTCTGCCGCCAATTACATTTGTTTGTAATCGATGTAAAATGTAGCGACGGTGACTCAGTTCGCGGGCAAATATATTGTGTATTATTGGTGTAATATAATTCATCAATATATTTTGTAGAAACGCCATTTTAAGACTACTGTTATTTATTTACTTTGGAATTGTTAGTTGTGATATCGAAAAGTAGAAACAAGAATTGTAATATTGAAACAAATTATATATAACCTGGATGCAACTAATCAGCGTGAAAATATTTTATAACCACAGCAAGATATTGCACATGTTGAAGATGATTAAAATAATGTCAAAATGTGATTAACATAACAGCCTATGTCAATATAAGGAATATCTTGTGCTGTATCTTTATGGTTTCCTGAACATAAATTGTAACTAATTCTAGCACTCTGTTGTGATATATGTTTCTATGAACCTATTCATATAAAGTTATAATACAAAGTAGCACAACTACCAACCCTATGATATGTTCTGAATAATTTTCCGCTCATATAATAAACCCAGATACTACCAACGTTTCATACAATCCTAAAAAAACATGTGTTTACTATGTACATTCAATCGATTAGAACAACGTAATATAACTTATGCACCAAATAAATTCACATTTCGACCTTTACTAATCATGTCGAGAACTCAAACCACTGCAACTTCGCTGTTTAAAGAATTCCTACCACCACCAGAAAAAAAATGTTTAGTAACAATGCACTTATGATATCAGTATGTTTGCGTAGGTTGAGTGTAAAATTTCAAGCAAATCGAACTATTTTTTTATAACATGGAGCATTAAAGTTAGTGTCATATACACTAACAGTCCAGTAGGGTTTTGAAACTTTGAATCTCAAATTTCATTGTGTGACTTGACGGATCGGGTATTTTTAGATTATCGCTAACGAAATAAATTGAATTATTTTATTCACATGTTGCACAGGTTCATTGTTTAAGGATATATTACTTTACTTGAAGCCAAACGTATTTGATCCTTTAAACCTTGGTCTATATATAAACAAACACTTAACCTGGACAGAACATGTAAACAACCTTTGCAGAAAAACGTATGGCGCATTACATTCTCATCGAAGCTTAAAAAATTTTCTTCCCGAATCCATCAAAGCCACCTTAATGCAATCCCTTGTAATATCACAAGTGGATTACTGTGATGCTGCTTACATGGACATTACTGAGGACCTAGCAAAACGCTTACAACGCATCCAGAATGCCTGTGTACGGTTCGTCTTTAACGCAAAGTACTTCGACCACTTATCACAATATTATAATAAATTGGGCTGGTTTGATCTTCGCACGAGACGCCGTCAACATGCTCTAAATTTACTTTTTAAATTAGTCACAACGCAAAAACCGTCATACTTGTCATCCAGGTTCAAATTTCTCAGTGACACTCACTCTTTAAACACCCGCTCTAAAGTGAACACGGTACTCTCAGTGCCAAATCATAAATCAGAGTACTACTCAAAATCTTTCACTGTGTATACTACTAGAGCTTGGAACGAAATCCCTGCACACATCAGGGACTCAGGTTCTGTATTATCATTTAGACGAAAACTTAATTGCTTTTTATCCCAGTCACAATTTCCTCTGACTCACTAGACACACGAATGTACAGATCAACACGAAACTATATTATATATCATTATTATTATTATTATTATTTACTCTCTAGTTAGCATTTTTTCTCTCTTTTAGTAATTCATTATGATTGTAATATTATATATTTCTTCATTTTTAATTGTAGTTGCTATAGTGTGAATTTTCGTATCCATTTTTTGTTTGTTTTGTAGTGTTTAATTATATAATATAAATTTGATGTAGAATGTTTAAATGGTTGAGTGGAAGAAAAGGTTATGCCTTAACTCCGCCATTCAAAATAAGAATAAATGAAATGAAATAAACCTTCCCAGTTCATCTACCTATAGATTTAAAAAAAGATCTTGATAATCTTAACGAACTGGTTAATATATTGCTAGAAACATAATGGAAAGACTGGGTCAGAACTTCTGGAATTGTATTGATTGGTTCAGTGGTAACGATTCCTACTTGCTTATTAAATGTTAAATTTTCCATTATCTTAAATAATATTAAACGTATTTTAGCATAACTTAGCATACATATTATTCTACTCATTTAACGTTCTGTATGTTCCAGAGACAAAGTAATCCTGTTTTTAGTACTCCAAAACTGTTGTATAAAAAAGGATATTTGTCTTTGCGATCGTTAGTAAAATAAGAGAGAGAAAACTTGTTCGAAAGTTTATAGTTACTTTTACGGGTTTGAAATGTAAACTTAATGAATAGTTTCACGTTGTGAATGTAACAAAAACCAATTTATACAAATTAGACACATTACAGTAACAAAACATCCCCGACTTCGAGAACGGATATCCGTTTATTCGATTATCCGGAAACGAACAAACGGATATCCGTTTATTCCATTATCCGAAAAACAAATAAACGGATATACATTTATTCCATTATCCAAAAAACGAACAAACGGTTATCCAAATAGTTGTTGCCCGATGAACAATGAAACTTATAAAGCAAAGAAGATTGAATAATATGGACCTCTATTTTCATTTTAGTGCAAAATTATATTCCTATAACAATTTGTTAAACATTTTAAAAGCAGAATATTACTTGTACTTTTAGACTTCAGCAGCTAATGCTGTGAAGCTTTAGTGCCCGCTCTGTCCGTCTGTCGACAACTTTCAACTCAGAAACTACTAGGGCTGGAGAGTTGATTGAGGTGTGGTTGAAAAAGGTCTCGTTGAAGCTAGCTCAAACTCGTATCATTTATCCAGATTGCAGGAGGGGCGTCAGAGATAGGGGCGTTGCCAGATATGCCTAATACGTACCATGCCTAGGAAGATGTTTGGGGTGGCGTTGGAAAGGTCTCGCCAACATGAATAAAACCCTTATCGTTCATCCAGATCGCAGGGGCGGTTTCAGAGATAGCGGACACAATTTATATTTTTGGAATTAGTAGGGCTAGGAAGGTGACTGAGACGCCGTTGGAAAGGTCTCGGCAAGATGTAATCAAACCCGTATCGTTCATTCAGATTCCAGGGTTGGTTGCCAAGATTCAGGGTGATTTTAAACTTTGAAATTACTGGAGCTAGAAAAGTGGTTGAGGTGTTGTTGGAAAGGTCTCGGCAACGCCAATTCGAACCCGAATTATTTATCCAGATTGCACGGGTGGTTCTCGAGATTCGGAGGGATTTCAACTTTGGAACGACTGGGATAGGAAGGTAGTTGATGTGTCTTTGAAAAGGTTTCGCCACAATTTTTTGAACGCAACATTCATCATACAAAAGGATGCTCGCTGCTGAAGCCTGGCGGTTGCTTATATGCACAGTCCCCGACTCAACTCTGCCTCACTGGTTTATATCTACTCAAAAATTTGCTAATTTCACTTAAAAACAACGTAGAACTTTGACAGTGAACTCTAGAATTTTGACATTAGCACTCAAGAATTTTAGTGACTTCTACTCAAGAATGAAGCTAATGTCTACTCAATATGCAGTATCTCTACTTATTTTTTTTATTTTTACTAGTATACTAATTAAACATTTGACTGATAATGCACAAATTCTTAAATGCCATTATAGTATATGAAGATGCATAATTTCCAACTTTCTATATTTTCCAGGAAAATTTAAGTTCAGCAAACATATTTTTTTATCGTTTCTCCTCTTCGTTTATCAGTCAAACCAGACTAATGTCGGTATGGTACCTTCAACGTAGGCCCTGGTTGACTTCATTCTCACGTCCTTTCCCTGCCTTATTCCGGCCTGAACCAAAGTTGCCTAAATTTCAATGATAAAATGGATGAGAATAACGTAAAAATAAAAATGTGAAATGAAGAAGTGCATTAGCGAGAGACGAACAATGCTTGAGACAATCAAGAAGAGAAAGAGAAATTGATTAAGGCATTTACTGCGCAGAGATTGTATATTAAGGTGTGGCTGAGTAAAAGAGAGGAATAAGAAGAAGAGTCCCACTGCTTGACAATGTTAATGAAAATAAATCGTATGTTGAAATGAAAATGAAAGAGCAATCTCAGGATGAATGGAGAGGGCTTAGTTTGCCTTGAAGGACCTGCCGATTACAGCAGAACACAAATAATTTAATGTAAATAATTGTGTTCTTTCAACTTTAAAGTGGTAAAATTGTTTGGAATGAAGTCATTTTGAAGCCCTAGAGGATGGGACATTTGTCCCGGAACACAACTGGTTGGAACTGCGAGGATCTCGATTTCGCTTTTGAAAGGGGTGAACACCTGTTACACAGAGAATATGTTACACAGTGCATATTTGATACAACCTAATACATCGTATTTTCTTTCCATATAAGACGAAAACTGGCATTGAATAAAATGTATTCGTCTTTCTTTTTTAAAAGTGGGGCAACATGTAAAACGCGCGATGCTTTCTATAATTTATTCCCTTCTTGAATGCATTATTAATTTCGATTACAATCTGCACAATGTTTGGTAACCTAAAACACAAGTTAAATATATATATATATATATATATATATATATATATATATATATCAAGCTACGAAAAATATGTTTCACCCTGTTCAACCTCTTCGCTGTGTACACTCAGATGCAAAGAAAATAGGTGATGGATTTAATGTCTGAAAGGTGCACAATCTAGCAACACACGCGGCAAGCACAAAATGTGGAATTTTGAATATAGGCACGGTATTAACATTGTGTATTTTATACAACTTTTTCAAAAAATGCCCAGAGAAACAAAGTGCGCACGGGCGTATGCACGCGGCATTTGTCATTGTGTCGTCGACGACTAATATTGTCGGGACTCACGACTTAAAATACCTTTTAACATGCGACATTTGTCGTTCGTCCAAAAATTTACTTTTCGCAATATCACTCGATATCTTCTCAAAATATCTCCAAACATTGCTTTGAGGCGTCGTTACTTTCTGTCCAGTCTTCACACTAATCAAAACGAAACACTAACCAATTACTCCACAAACAGAAATATGGGTAGATTTCTTCTATATCAACAGAGACACATTCCTTTGTACTTGGGTTCGTCGCGCTTCAGGTGAACATGCAGTTGTTCTTAGGAACTCGACATTTCTAAATATTTTAGAACACCTACCTTTCGGTATGCACAAAATCAGATTGAAAAATGCACGTGTTTTCCCAGAAAGTGTTTAGAGCCAAATGAACATCTGCGAGTACCTTTTTCGGAATTCATTTACACTTAGGTTGACACGCTATTGAAGAAAATAGTTTTGAGTTTAACAAAAGCTATTTGTTTCCACTTCTCAACGTTCCCGGGAGCTAAGGAGAATGTTCAAGACAATCCAAACTATTTTCCTTTGACAAGACAATCAATAGCATGTCCTGTTTCTAGGGATAGAGCATTGAAGCCCAGTCTAACAGTTATTTTTATATTTACAATACTTTCCTATCCAAATGTTCAAACTAAAGGAAAGACATTCAGAGAGTCTAACTGTCTCATTACTCATATGGTGGGATGGGTTTAGGATGTTTCGGTGCAGGGTGTTTTAGTGAAAGCAAGTTTCGGTGCAATAAATTACTGGTGAATGTTGTTTATTGATAAATTAGTAAAATAAGACAGTTAAAATATATAAAAAAAATAGTTGCTACATTATTATAACGTTATTAAAGTTTCAATACAACAACAATTCGGTAGTAAGCATTACATTTTGAACGAATAAATCTACAAGAGATTAAGCAAATTGATTAAGCCTCACGAAGGAAACAGGTACTTGTTATAGAAATTTCTTCACATAAATTAATTCTTGATAGCACACTTATTTTTAGCCAATTAAATACGCTCTCAGAGAGAGAACGGTGGGGGGAAGCACAAATTTAGTAGTATCATTCAGTCTATTGTGGAGAGATCAAGGGGTCTAATCCCCCAAGATATTGCACCCCTTGGTCAATTACCAGACTATTTAATATAGCATAAAATGTGTGTTTTTTTTCACAATATGTGTGTTTTTCGTGTTCATACTCCGTATATAATACAACTTTTGTAATTATCGGACACACAAAACATTGTCTTCCGTTATCTTTCTCTTGCACTTGGTTAATAGTGTTCTCGCAATGAATTTAAAAGCAAGAAACAACCTTCTAAACGTCATGGATATTCCATTAAAAATGTTGAACCGGAATCAGAATCGATAATATATTAAGGTAATTTAGGGGACATTCAAGTATCAGTTTAGTCATTTTGAACACCTTTCCGTTGTAAGTAAAAAATAGTAGATACCCACCCCCTTCCCTTATGCATACGTATAAGACCCAGCAGCAGCCGACCATGCTGACTGAGGTTTTCCAGAGCTTTTCCTCAGTCACACCAGGAAAATTCCGGAAGGATGCCTTTAACATAGGCCCTGGCCGACGCCTTCCCGATTTCTTTCTCCTCCCCTATCACGGGCTGAGCCTTAGACGCCTAAAGGCCATAAATAAAATTAAAACTCAAAATAATATGACCCGTATTACAGAATATACTACTATATAATTATATCAGTGTTAACATACTATTAAGAAGTGTTAACAATAATTCTTTTATTAGGGCAGTTGGAAACCTTCCGAGGGACGAATTCCCCCGAAAACATGCTTGAAAGAAACAGTGAATATATCCATTGTGTATACAATTAGTTTGATATACTTCTGTCAGTATGAGCATCAATGTTCAATGTCTCGTACAAAAAAATGTGTGGCATCTTCCCTCGATCCACTATAATTCATGGATTATCTGTTCCACAGATAATTGTTCGATTATCCGTTTATCCGGATAATATAATATTCAATTATCCGTTTATCCGGATAATGTTTATTTACCCGTTTATCCGGATAATGTGTGATTACACGTTTATCCAGATAATGTTCATTTGTCCGTTTATCCGGATAATGTTCGATTATCCGTTTGTCCGATTAATGTTCATTTATCCGTTTATCCGGATAACGTTCGAGTATCAGTTTGTCCGATTAATGTTCATTTATCCGTTTATCCGGATAATGTTCGATTATCCGTTTATCCGGATAATGTTCAATTATCGTTTGTCCGAATAATGTTCGATTATCCGTGATCCGGATAAATATTTGGATAATGAAAATTATTCGAATAATCGGATTTCGAATGTCCGAACAATGAATTGTTCGATTAATCGGATATCAAATTTTCCGGATATTGACAGCTTTTGTTATGACTTAAGGTCTTAGTTGAAAATCCATATACGGTGTATAATAATATTTTTAATGTTCAGTAATTTATTTAATGTTTGCCATGATATTCATCTTAATTTAACTAAGAAGCATTACGTGCAGTTTGACAGCAATCGATACTAAATTATTTCTTTGTTTCGGTAAACTTATCGTTTTGAGTGTAGTTTTTAATTTGATTAGGTTAGTTCATAAATCCGTAGACCAGTGGTAGGATTATTTCGCCAGCTGATATGTGATAACTTGGGAAAGGAATTATATATTGAATTACTGCTTATTCTGCTTTGACATATGAAGTGACTCCAGTATGTGATTTAAGTGAATTGATAATATTTGAATTTTTTGCGTTATGACACGACGTTTAGATTGAGTTGCGACAGTCATTCGTTGTGTTCGTCGTCTTTATTTCAGGAATTGCGATTCTGGGCTACAGGTGTGAGCCCTACTAAGGTAAAGGTAAGACATGGTCTTTTGCCACCCTGTAGACTTCGAAGTGAGTAAAGATGCAGTATGAGTCAAATATGAATTGATATGCGTATGATCTTTTGAGATTATTCCCAAGTATGGATTTGCGTTTTCCTTTCTTAATCTATCGCTAATCTGAACAAACTGGTACTTCAGAGTATGAACCGACTATCTATCTAGTTTAAAAAAAAAGATTGGAGGTGTCGCCTTATAGGTATTTCCTAACTCGTTCTAAATTTTTTTTTTCGGAGCGATCCCAAGGATCTGGAATCCTCTTTCACAGATGTTCTTAAATCTGGAAGCCATTTCTGCACCGCTCGTCTGATGTGTAGAATATGTTTGGAGCTAGAGGTTTGGTCAGATGCGTTGCATGGGTACTCTAGGCTCCAGGCGACCCCATTTATATTTCTGGATTGTTTTGGTGTTGCAATTTTGACTTCACCTAGCCAGGAATGTGTATGTGATCCTAGTGATCTTGGATGCGTTTCAGTTTTTGGCGATACCCAGGCAGGATTTGTGATACTGTGTAGTTTCAGTTTTGACAATTACCAGCAAGGATTTTTAGTGCTTGCTGACAGTGTAAGTATGTACAACTGAGACTGGTAATTGCATTGTTAGTTACAGAGGGTAGTTGAATATCTCTGTTTTTCAATGTGCGGTACTACGCTTTTTTTTGTAAAAAAAAATGGTATCAATTTCTTGAAACTAATTAGAGTTCTGGAAAGATAAACTGCACTTATTAAAGCATGTAATTGTTACTGAGAGGAAAAGGTTGTTTCTTATGAATTACGTATTACAGTGACTAGAGATTTACTAAAGCTATTGAATTCTTTGCTACTTGTGGAGATAGTGGCTTACGTCTAGTTAGGTTAATTTTAGTTGAGTTAGGTACAATGGAAACTGGATGATTGTGACATTGGTTATGAGAGTCGAACTTTCGATATATTGTGGGAAGGACGTTAATAGCGGTTCCTTGTTATATGATATCGTGTACAGATATAATGAATAATCCTTTAATTGATGATAATATGAGTGTTGAAGGTCAGGACTATCATCCTGTATGTTGTAATCGCAATGGTGCGATAATAACATGTACTGCTTGTTTGCAGCAAAAGCACTTACGTTGTGAGCGAATAGCGGATGACTTGAAACCGATGTTATAGTGGCGATATGTTTGCAAGGCTTGTAGGTCAAGTAATACCGGGACAGTCGAGAATGAAACTGAAGACGGGGTTTTCGTTGATTCCAAATTAACGAAACCGAATCTACCGGTAGTAGTAATCAGGATGCTTTATTGAATGATCTCACTAAGATGATAAATAGTCTTGAAAGTAAAATGGTTACTCAAAGTTCTAATCTTGAAAGTCAAATAACTGCTCAATGTGCTAACCTTGAAAGTAAGATTGCTACTCAGAGTGCTGATATGAAAAGTGATATGCGGGTAAGGTTGAAGATTTGTGGACTCACCTAGCAACACCCGGAAAACATGTTTTCCTTATGTATTTTGACCTTCTGAGTCGATTTCTGGCACTCTGAACCGGCGCAAGTGCACCATTCCAGAGATATGACACGTCGCAAATATTACTTTTTCGAACTCACCTAGAAACACCCGGAAAAGTTTGTAAAAATTCCGATGAGGTGACATGTACTGTATGTACTGATGTAAATTGTAACATAAAACTTAACAAAGCGTAAAATGAAATTTAGATCATTATTGTAGAATTGCCTTGTAATTTATACACAA
>JAGDQP010066649.1:0-11254 GCA_022664845.1 Lepisma saccharinum | reverse complement strand
AAGTAGCAAGCCATGAAAATTTGTGGTTAAGGCAGCGAGAACTTCCAAAATGTTAAAGTTAAAAGACCGGTGAGAAAAGCACTATAAGAAAAAGAACATTTTCTCAAAGAACCAAGGATAAAACGGAGGTAGGAGGAAGTATTGATTAGAATCTGTTCTATTCTGCTTACTGCCATGACCTGAAAACTTGCGTTGCAATTTTCACAACTATCAATAAGATTGTGTCACATATGATCATTGTAAGTCTTCACAAAAAGCGTATTAGTTAATCCGCCACACATGAAAGGAAGGGGCTCACAATAGCTTCAAAAATGGAGGGTTTTGCAAAACTTATACCTATGTACAGAAGTTTACAAAACCACATCGCATTGGCCAGTAGTCAGTAATATACTGGTAGGATATAAAGTCTGTGTAAATAATGTGTGTCGTTTCCAAGTTTTAATGTTACTAAATACATTATCTTATTTAACATTACTGTAAATATTCCTCATTGGTAGATCTGTT
Organism: Lepisma saccharinum; assembly: GCA_022664845.1. Classification (NCBI taxonomy): domain Eukaryota; kingdom Metazoa; phylum Arthropoda; class Insecta; order Zygentoma; family Lepismatidae; genus Lepisma; species Lepisma saccharinum. The sequence continues at coordinate 10,750 of JAGDQP010066649.1, read as the reverse complement.
GTACGACAGGTTTCAACTTTATTTTTCCATGTTTCGATCCTGTGCGTTTTCCTTCATCTGTCTATAGTTTCTTCTGCTTTTGACCTTCTAGAACTTCAACCATTTTGATCTTGTTTATAGCTTCTTCTGTTTTTGACTTTCGTCAATAACTTCTTCAACCATTTTGATCTCTTTGACCTTCTTCTGTCTATAACTTCTTTTTTATCTTTTTCTATAGTTTTTCAACCATTTATACAATCAACTCCAACTTTTCTGCTTCCCCTTCCTCTCTTTCCACTTCCAATTTTTCTTCTATCATTCTTCTCTTCATAATATATTGTCGAAACTAAGATATTTTCATCTTTCTTATTACTTCTAACAATTTTCTTCCCACCCTTGTTCTCATCAATGCATCTTCATTTTTTACTTTATGATTCCATCTTACCTTAATTAATTTCCTCCACAACTACATCTCAATGATTTCCAATATCCTTCTTCTTTCTTCTTCATTGTCTATGTTTTGCTGTCATTTATAACAGCACACTCCGTATAAAGCAATCCTTTAGCAAATCTCTTACTCAGCTTAAATGGTATCCTTCTTTCTGCCACTCTTCCTGCCGAAGCTTTCTTGTCCATCCTATATTCTACTTCCCTTTTCTGTACTAAATCATTGCCAACCATCAAACTTTCTCTAGTATTTTATTTCATTTCACTTTCCATACATTTTATCCTTCCAACGATATGTTAACAAAGCATCCATTTCTATTTTTATCACCTTAATCATTAACTTCTTTAATAGCTTTTACAACATTCTTCATTATAAATTGAAGTTACCAATATTTCTTAATCATTTGCACTCTCTTCTCGTGCTGTAAATGCCTCTTGCTTTTTCTGTAACGTTTTTAGCATAAATATTGAATAGTGTTGGTAACAAACAATATCCTTGTCCAGCACCTCTTCCTTTCATCACCGCCTATTCTTATTACCACTTTCTGCTACTTTATTAGTCCTCTATCCTTCCAGTCTTCACCAATGTCCTCCCAAACCCTCATCAGTCTTCTTCAGCTAACTCTACGAATGCCTTTTTCTAATCAAGAAAACAAATATAACGAACGCTTTTGTATCTCTTGTCTTCTTTATCCTTCTTAAAACCAAATTGATATATATATATATATCCATCATTACTTTATGAAACTGGACAGTGAGTACACGGACTGTATTCTGGGCACTTGGACAAAGGAAATATGAGGGTAATGTTTCTGAGTTTAGATGGGAGCCTTGAAAATATGTTAAATATGAAGTATGTATATTTATTCCATCAGTTTGTAAGCATGTAACTGGAATAAAATATTATGAGGAGGAACCTGTATGCTGAGTTTTGGATAGTTGCATGATTCATAAGCTGGAGTGTGAAGTTGCATGAAATTGCATGTTAGTTAGCCAGAAACAATACATTTTGGCGCCCCAGCGTAAAGCACGGTATAAAAATGGATAAGTTAATTTAAGCTAAGAAGCCTGTACGAGGTAGTTTCACCAAGACTTACAATATTGTTGAAACGGAATTGAAGCAAGATCAGGCTGATAAGAGAAAGGTTAAAGTGAATGTTACAGAAATGGAACATTTATTTGGAGAACTTTGTACGTTAGATGACAAAGTGCTTGAACTACTTCTCTGTGACACTGGACCGGACAGGAAAGCAATACGAAGCAGAATACGCTGCAATAGAAGAATACAGAAATATGATGATTGAGCTGCGTGTGAACTATGAACGGTTTTTGAATAAAGATGCGGACGGGACTAGTGTTAATGGTAGTTTCTCTGGCGCTAAAATGAAGCCGAACTTACCGAAACTTGAACTGAAGCAGTTTGGTGGTGAAATTAGTGAGTGGCTAAGTTTTTGGAGTCAATTTAAATGCATTCACGACGATAAGGAAGTGGAGAAAGGAGACAAATTTCAGTACCTTCTTCAGGCTGTGGTTACAGGTACAAGGGCATGGAATGCTTTAGCAGTTATCCACCTACAGGTGAAAATTACGATAAATCAATCGAAAGTTTGAGATTCGTTTTGGAAGGGAAAACCTGTTACTGGAATTTTATGTACGTGAATTGTTAAATTTAGTTATTCAGAATGTTTTAGTGCAGAAGATAAATGTACCATTTTTTCGTTTGTATGGTAGGCTAGAATCCTATTTGCGCGCTTTGGAATCAATTGGCATGAGGAGCGATAAGTATGCAGCAATGTTGTTCCCCTCGTTGAGTCGTGCTTACCAGAAGATATCTTAAGAATATGGTTGAGGCATGGATGTCTGAAGCGGCCAATGACTATAAAGTGGATGATATTTATAGTGGGAAATTGAACCAGCTGTTAACATTTCTCAGAAATGAAGTAGAAGGCGAAGAACGAATTTCACTAGCTCAGGCCGGTTTTAGGGCGGTAGACAGTGGAAGTGGCACAAGAAGTAAAAAGCTGATGAAACGGTTCCCACTGCAAGTAATGTATTTTCTGGTCAGGCAGAAAGGGCAAAGAGGACTTGTTCGTTCTGTGAAGAAACACATCCTGAGAAGAATTGCAAGAAGACACAGAATATGACGCTGGAAGAAAAGAAGAGGCTACTAACGAAAAAGCAGTGTTGTTTTAGGTGTTTTAATCGCAATCACCATGCTCGAGTCTGTTCTGTAAAGGTTAGGTGTTTCAAGTGCAAGGCTAATCATTTTGCTGTCATGTGTGGTAAGACATGAGAGGAGGCAAGTGACTAGGAAACACATACCGGTACCGGTATAGAAGCTGCTACGTATACTTTGACTAATCAAAATTGTTGTGAACAGTACATTCTGCAGACAATTAAAGTGAAGTTGAAAGTGAATGGACAAATGCGTATAATACGAGCTCTGTTCGATACAGGTTCGCAATGGTCCTACATTTTGGCAAAGACTGCCCACCAGGTCGGTCTTAACCCGCAGTCTACAGAAACTTTGGTTCATATTTTATTTGGTGGGGTTCAGTCAAGCAAAGAGACTCACAACCGGTATGAAATAACTATCTGCAATCTTCGTGAACAGTTTTCATGTAATCTGGAAGTGTTAGAGAGACCAGTTATTAGTAGTAACATCCGTAGTCTTAAGCGAGGACCGTGGTTAAAGGAAATGAAGAAAAAAAAAATGGTTACGGACTTAGGCGGTAATGACTCGAATATTGAGTTATTAATTGGAGCTGATGTCGCTGCTAAACTGCTGTCCAATAATGTTCAGAAATTAGAATACGGTCTGGTTCCTGTCGAAACGTTGTTAGGATGGGTTGTCATGGGAAAGATACCTGCACATGAAGAAACCATTAAAGGGTCAACAGCGTTCTCAGTTATTTCTCTGTTGACATAAAATGCTAGGTCTTTGGAAGTTGGATACGTTAGACATCACAGATCCCGCAGAAACGAAAACACGTAAAGAAATGGAGCATGCCGCACTCGATCATTTTCAGAAACTGTAAGGATTAATTCAGAAGGAAGATATGACGTAAGTTTACCTTAGACTGATGGCCATCCACAGCTTCCTAATAACCGACTGGTAGCAGAGAAGAAGTGTCTTGTAGTTACGGAAAAACTTGTACAAGGCGGAAAGTATGAAGAATACGATGCAGTCTTCAAGGATTGGTTGGAATAAGGAGTAATTGAAGAGATGCCAGCGGACGGAGCTACGAAGCCTGGTTACTATCTACCTCATCGAGCAGTCTTCAAAGAAAATTCTACAACAAAAGTCAGGCCAGTGTTTGATGCTTCATGTAAGATAGCAGGTTCACCGTCTCTAAACGACTGTTTGGAAAAAGGGCCCAATTAGTAGAATCGATTCCAGCCATGGAAAATATATAGAAGAATTTCCGTTTCTGATATAAAAGGGACTTTTCTCCATATTGCCGTAAATGAGAAGGACTGTGACTTTTTATGTTCGTTTGGTGGGAGAAGTTGGCAGAAAATCTCCAGAAAGTATACAAACATCGCCGAGTTGTATTTGGAGTAAACTGTGGTCCGTTTCTGTTAGGTGCCGTATTAAATCGCCGTCTGGATGAAAGTGCTCCTGCGTTTAAGCCAGTATCTGAGTCGTTGAAACAGTCGTTCTATGTAGATAATTGCGTAACTTCCGTAGATAGTGAGGAAGAATTGGTGCTTTTCATCGAACAAGCTACGAAATTACTTGCTGAAGAAAAATTTGATTTAGTCAAGAAATAAGTTATGAAGACAGTGAAGCTATGGCTTCTGTAGCCTGATTTGGAACAAATGTAAGGACATAATTCGGTGTGACTTAAACAATTTAAGTGAAATCACCCAATTTATAACAAGAAGTATTGTTTCACTTGCGCATAAGATATTTGTCGACCCATTTTGGTTGGTCGCTACATATCTTACCCTCTTCCCTATTTTGTTTTATTTTCTTCTTTTATGTTCGTATTTTCTCCGCAATATTTTTCTTCGGCTTTCATCAAAGTTTATTTGTCCACATATCAAGGAAGCCGAACCATACAGAACATCTTTTGATTGTTATTGGCGTGACGATTTTATCTTATTGTTCTTTCCATTTATTACTTGATATTTTCTTTGCTTATTTTATTTGTCATTTTCTTTAACTATCTTTCTTTCGTTAAAAATTTTCGTAAACAGTAAAAGGATCTGATTGTTGATTTATTTTTATCATTATCTGGCCAGCTGAGCCACTCTCCCTTCCTCTCCAAGTTGTCAGTTTTCATTCTCTTCTCTGACTGGATATTTTTTTTCAGTAGTACAAACACAGATCTTCTTGCAGCAGAAGCTGCTCAGCATCGCGCTGCTAAAGAAAGCTTTTGAGTTAAAATTAAAGGCAGTGAATTAATTTAAAAGTATATTAAGCTAAATAGCGATCTCAGCGTGTGATTTCATAACCTTTGGAAGGAGGTTCCTACCAGTTTTTCGTAAAGGGGAGCTGCTTATTAATTGCTGAATTTGGCTTATATCGTCGTCCATATTGGTACAAACTGGAGGTGATATGAAGGAACATCTCAGTAGTGGTTTATGGTCAAAGTGTGAAGTGGTTTGTTTTAGTGATTTGTATGCAGTGTTTTTTCTACTTTTGTTTGATTAAAAATAAATCTTCATTCTTGTGGTTCTAAACCCCTTTCTCCTATGTAAGTGTGAATAGTGTTTCAGTGATCCATTTTATTAGCATGATAGTGGTTTGTCTTTTTGTGCTTGGAAGTTTGTGTAATATCGTCACGTCTGTTTAAATTTGTTTGGAGCTGGGGGCTGATTCATTCCAGGTAATGTATGGTTAATTTTTCGAAATTCCTCTTTCTCTCACCAAAACCAAGTCTGTTCACATATATGTTTAGAGTATAAAAATTCAGCACAGTAAATATGGTTTGTGTACTTAGAATATTTACCTTGCACTTCAGTCAGTCTCACTCTTTGAATGCACGCTATTTTTCCACTAAGCATTTTGATTTACCTTTGCGTTGCTCGTATGTTTTAAATAATTTGAAATTACTACGATATATCTGTTTGTCAAACGTAAGGTTTTAAAGATCCGTAACGTTTATTTCGATAGCCAGAAAAGTTTAAATCTTCGTCGTTACGTTTGCCAACCGTAAGCCATATAAATTTGTATTGCGAATTATTACCTAACCCGATTATAGCTACTACGTTTGTGTGATCAGAGCGGAGGTTAGGCTATGTAAGGATCTGAAATGCAAAATTACATATAAATTTGTTTGATGTCAATTTTTGAAACATTGATCGTAAATTAATGCCCAGTAGCTGCGTTACTTGTAAGACAAAAGATATTTTTCGTTGAAAGAAATATTATTTTTCCTGTAATTTTAGAAGTTCTTCTTAACTGGGCTAAAGTACAGTATGTTTAACATGTCCAAAACAATCTAATCTTTCTGGAAATCAAGTGTGCGAAATCTTGCCTCTGTACCAGAGAGCTTTTTGTAAGAATTTACAGTTTCGATATGTGTAATAACAGCATATTTGAAACTCGTTTTAATTTTAGAAAATTTTCTTCAGAAACCTTTTTTTGCAAGAATTTCAGCAAACACTCTTTTGCCCTGCTTTCGTGATTTTTTACGAAAAACAAATTATGATCTTACCAGTTAATTCCTGTGTCTGGGATTTTATTATGAAGTAGCTAGATTAATACTACTGAGGTATAACTGAAAAGGGTTCTCAACCTTTCACGATTTCAGTCCGCGGAGTTTGAATATTTATGCATATGTGAGAAAGTGAATACAGATGATGTTAAAGTTAAATGTTTCGATACTACTTTTCAGTAATCTTAGGGAATAGTCAAACTGGTTCAGCTTATCTAAATTATCGTGTGCCAAATTAACTTAAGCTCAGCAGTGTTGAGCCTTGTACTATTTTAGGGGCCTAGTTGCGCTAGGTTTCTAAAATAGTGTTTACTGTTTTGCTTTCCTGCGAAATGTTCTCGCCTGCGTCTCCCCCTTTTTTCCTTTGGGAGCCTTTTCTGCTTGTTTTGCTTTCTGTTTTTGCCAACTTCCTTCGTTCTTGGCACTTCTTTTCGGGCTTCTTCTATGCATGCTTCGTGTCTAGCCTAGAGTGTGTTCTGTCTCCGATGTGGCTAAGGCAGGGTGCTGATGGGTGGGTACCCTCCTTGTCTTCAGGTCCGATAGAGGTTTTATTTTATGTGCCATCTCCTGTGGTGTAATGTCGGCCTGTCTCCAAGTAGGTTTGACCATGTTGAGATTGGGTAAGCCCCTATTTTGCAGTAGGGTGCCGCAGGCCCCTGGTTTACTAGTTGAGTATACATACTTTGCTGTGGAGTGACTTGGGACGTTACATATTTGACCATGTTGGATTCCTTTTGACACTCACTTTAATTCTGAAGCTACTGCTTCAAGAAAGTTGTTGTTCGAAAGTCCGTTGGAATGGTGAAGTTTCACCGGAGATAGCATGGAAGTTTGAAAAATGGATGAAAAGTTTGTCTTCGCTAAAAGATATAGAAATCTGTAGACGTTTTCTATTGATGGGTCTAGGAAGACGTGGAGTATGCACATTTTTTCGGATGCCAGCCAGTCTGCATATGCCTGTGTTATATTTATGAGAAGTGAAAGTGAGTCAAATGTTGAAGTGCAGTTAGTCGCCAGTAAATCTAGAGTTGCACCAATGAAGAAAATAAGTATCCCTAGACTCGAACTGTTAGCCTGTTGTATTGGTGCTCGTCTTGCTTCATCGGTATTTACTAGTTTGAATCTAGATGTCCCTGTTCATTATTGAACTGATTATACCACAGCTTTGTGTTGGATAAAATTAGATGAACCATGAGGTGTTTTCGTGAATAACAGAGTAATGGAGATTTGTTCTTTATCTGCTGTTTCCAATTGGATGCATGTAACCGGGGAATACAACCCATCTGACCTGCACCAGGATGTGATGCCATCGCGTTGCTGAACCCCAGATGTTGGGAGCGACCACAATGGTTGAAGATGGAAAGATCAGTTTGGCCAGTAGAAAAGGAAACGGTGAATGAAGAGGAGGTGAACAGTGAAAAGAGAAAGACGGTTGTATCTCTAGTAACGGAATGTGAATCCATATGGTACTTGAAGTAATTTTCCACGTACCATAAAGTACTTCGTATGATGACTTGGATGCTTGGATTTGTCAACAATTGTTCTCATCCAGAGAAAAGAAGTTCAGGAGAAGTGACAGTTCCGGAGTTGGAAGATGCAGAGAAAATGTTGCTGCGCAGTGTTCAACGGGACGCTTTTGGAGTGCACAGTGCCAGATTGAATTCTCTGTGTACGTTTGTGGACAAAGATGGTCTAATGAGAGTGAAGACTAAGATTTCAAGAAGAGAAGACTATGAAGATTTTAGAAATCCATTTGTGTTGTCTTCTGATCACAAGTTGGTGCATATGTTGATCATGGAAGAACACGTGAAGATGTCACATGCTGGAACGCAAAATTTTGTTGTGTCGGTTAAGGGAGAGATTTTGGATTCTGCTTGCTAGAAAAACTATACGTTCTGTTCTCGCTAAGTGTGTCCTATGCAGAAGACATGACGCGAAGAGAGTCAAAGCGTCTATGATGGTGCTACCGGAAGATAGAGTAAGGGACGTTTTGGTTTTTGAAATTACCGGAGTAGACCTAACAGGACCATTAATCTTAAAGAATGGTGAAAAGTCTTGGACAGTTTTATTTACTTGTGTGGTATATCGAGCGGTCCATTTGGAGTTAGTTCTATCCTTATCGACTTGTGGTTTCTTGCTGGCTTTGAGAAGATTTATTGTTAGAAGAGGAAGGCCGAAAATCATTTACAGTGATAATGGTACGAACTTTACACGAACTGCCAAACTGTTCAGCTCGCTCGATTGGGAGAAGATAGCTGTAGAACCTTATGTTCGGAGAATACAATGGAAATTTATACCACCTAGTGCTGCATGTTGGGGAGGATGGTGGGAACGTATAATACGTACCTTCAAGAAGACATTTGGAAAGGCATCTCTGAACTACAAAGAATTAGTGACACTGCTAAGTGATTGTGAAACTGTGATAAATTCGCGACCATTGACGTATTTGTCTGATGATTTGGGGGACTTTGTATCGTTGACTACTGCTGTTTTTGGAAGATGTTCAAGAAACAGGAATTCCGGATTTGGGTGATGTAGACAACCTTCAGTTGACAAAAAGTATAGAAATTTACAAGCTGTGAAGAAAAGGTTGAGAGACAGTTTCAGGACCGAGTATTTAGGCATTTTAGTGCAAAGACAGTAGGACAAGGGACATACCAAAGATGTGAAAGAAGGTGATGTTGTTTTAGTTGGAACTGACGGCAAACTGAAGATAAATTCGCCATTAGAAAGAGTTATTGAAATTTATCCTTGAGAATATAAGTGTATTCGAATTGTGAAAGTCAAGACTGCGACTGGAATTCTAATTCGTCCTGTGCAGAGACTATATCCTCTAGAAATATCCATTCCAACGGACTTTGATAGTGAAGTGGAATCACCAAACTTGCCAATGAGTTTGGTAGGAGAAAGACTTGAGCCTATAGCGGAAGAGGACAGTGCAGATAAAATTGTGACTGCGAGGTGTGATCGATCAGTAAAGTTCTCAGTTCGTTATCTACTTTGACGTTTTGATTATTGTTGATAATCGAAAGGTGAATGTGATGTAAGATGTAAAATCCTCCGAGAAGAAAGAAAGTAAGAAACTGGACAGTGAGTACACGGACTGTATTCTGGGCACTTGGACAAAGGGAATAGGAGGGAAATGTTTCTGAGTTTAGATGGGAGCCTTGAAATTATGTTAAATATGAAGTCTGCATATTTATTCCATCAGTTTGTAAGCATGTAACTGGAATAAAATATTATGAGGAGGAACCTGTATGCTGAGTTTTGGATAGTTGCATGATTCATAAGCTGGAGTGTGAAGTTGCATGAAATCATGTTAGTTAGTCGAGAACATCACAACCCTTTTAGGTAATATGAAATGACAAGAACTTAATGACTAAAAAATCTTTCTTGTAATTGGATATTAATTGCTTAGTAATTTGGGAATGATGATTGATGCAGAGTAAGTAAAAAATGTAATGTTAAATTTCTGCGGAATAGAATGATTATTATTCCTGGTGTTTGTTGGTGCGGTAGAAATTCCCTGGGGGGCTTGACCCCGTTTCTTGAAGGATAGGATGGCAAATCAACGGTATCATGAATGTACCAACAGAACTTTTGTACTTCTGCTGTACTAAAGCTATTGATACAAATCCAGTGGCGCAATCAAAGGGAGGCAGGGGACATTGACTCCCAACTCTGCGGGGGCAAGAGGGGTAAATATAGGCTACATGTTACTTCTGAGCCTCAACACTCAACGCTAAAACAGTTTTGAATTTTCGTTGTACATGTTTTTATTCATGTTAAGTATTATAAACAATTGTTTTAGCAATTATATATATATATATATATAGTTGAGAGCGTCCAGTGGATATATCCAATCCGTGGACGCCCGAAATGGGAAAGAGGGAGGTGGATATTCATTGCCTTGCCCCACCTTAATTTTTGAAATTGTAAAATTGTATAGGCTGTTACCAGCGACGGCGTCAGGGGGAACGTGCCCATTAAATATTCCCTCTGTCCCCTTCATGTGTCCCTCAGAAATTGTAGTTGACATGTAATATATTGTATTATTATTACACAGATTGTATTATGTTTGAATTACCCCCCAACCCAATCTTATGCCCCTCCTATGTCCCCCCAACTGTGGGAAATTAGCACCGTTCCTGCTCACATAAGTGTTTTTCTGTTACACGACATTTCAATGCAGCTAATTTTTCATGGAGTTGTCGATACTTTTCTTTTACAATTATAATCCTTTATTTTTACAAGCGTTACAAGAACTTCTAGTTGTCCCCACTCTGAAGAAAATTCTGTGGTCGTTCCAGTGGCGTAGTGGAAAGTTCGTGCCCCCTCGCAAAAGCAGAATATGAGGGCCCCGCAATATCAGAATAAGAGGCCCCAGTCCAATCTTAGCACATTGCCCTTAGAGGAAAGGGAGACCAGAAAAGGATGCCGCCCTCCGCACCGCGGGGGCTATCTTTACGCCCCGTGGTCGTGAATGTGTATTTCTGATAATGTTCTCTCTATGATATGTTTGTCACATCACTAGCTTAAAACAATTGGGTTTAAAAAGCTTAGCTTTTAACAGCGAACCACACCTTCATGGGCCGAGTTACTCCCAACTTTCTGAAGAAAAATAAAAATTTGGTAAACCATTCTCAAAAAATTCTCAA
>JAGDQP010066648.1:0-11254 GCA_022664845.1 Lepisma saccharinum | reverse complement strand
TGCATCTAATTTAACAGAGTAACATAACCAGTAGTTCCGCTTCTGACCTTGGTAGGCTCAGTATCTCGATAACCGTATATCTCCTATCAAAAAATGAGCTTCAATTTACCCCAAATTGTTGTGGCCCGCAATTGACTCCCAAAATCCCCTATACTTTGGGGCTAAGCAAAAAGACACACAGAATGACAGACACACCTTTTGAATATTTGTGAAAATTCTGTGATTCGGCTAAAAAAAAGTAATAACTTTTGAAGCCCTTCACCAATTTTGAAGTGTGATACACTGTTTGAAAGGTAGATCACGATGCTGCAAGTTTGGGCTACTATAGGGTCTGCAGTCAGTGCTATAATCAGAAATGTGAATTTTTTTTTTCGAATCGCCCTAGGGGGCCCCAGGGAGGTTCTACTGATTCGCATTTTTTTCTGTATTTTAGTATGGCAAAGAACTTTAAAATGTAACATGAAAATTTGCCTTATAGTTCGTTAGATCCGAAATTAGCTGTATATACAGGGACGGATTTTATGCATAGACATACTAGGCCCGGGCCTAGGAGCACAACTTTCTCAGGGGCGCACTTTAAAAGGAAAAATTAGAATTTGCTATTTAAAACGGGAGACGAAAACAACATTTAGAAGAAAAAAAAACATTAGAGAGCGCCACCTTTGAACCGCCTGACCCCCTCGTAAGTAACTGACTTAATTTGAAGTTAGGTTAATTTACATTAGAAATAGTACAACAAAGATTAGAGCTTATATTAGAAACATTATTTATTCCTATTTTTGTCTCTGCACAAACCAACAATCATTATTACACTCTTTTCTTTAGTTTACAATGGTTCCGGGTGTCCTCAAATCTTCCAACATTAATTTAACTCATTTTCCGATCTCATACAATGATGAAATTTTCCACAGTGACGTAAGTCCATTGTTACTTTCATATATATATATATATATATATATATATATACTAGACTGCAACGATTTGTCGCTTGACTGATTGCAGAAAACTTTAGGATTTTGGTAAAAATATAATAAAATAACTTTTTAAAGACATACCTTTCTTAAATAATTCGTACTAAAAAGTAAAAAAAAAAGAAATTGTTTATGCATGACTTAAAAAGAGAAGCATGGGGCGCACCAATTGAAGAATTTACAAAGTTACTGTATATGAGTGAGCGCCCCATATTTTTTCTTTTTTGTCATGCATAAACAAAATTATTTTTTTACTTTTTAGTAGAAATTGTTTAAGAAAAGTATGTCTTTAAAAACACATTTTTAGTCTATGTCACATACGTCTGTCATTTATACCTCTGCTAATGGGCAAGAGATGCTATGTGTTAAGTATGCATGAAGGCGTAATTTACGCTAAGTTTTGTATATGAGGGAAACTAAAGTGTCTTTTCGGGTCCGCAATAGACAGTTCGTTCGAATCTTGCTGCCTGTCGTCCTGACTTGCATTTCCCTTTAGTTTCCTTCAGTTTCACCAGACAAACGTCACAATGGTACCTTAACAAGATACCGGCTGCTACCCTCCCATACCCTATTCTGGTCTGATCCAAAGATGGATTTAAAAACCTTACAAATTTTAAAAATATTTTAACGTGTCTTTTATCACAGATGAAAAATCTTTTCTCCCTAACTTTACTTTATATCTTCAGGAGGTGAATATTCCCGGAGATGGTGTTTGAAATTCAAAGAGCTGCCCATGTATTCAACGTAGCTAATGATTTTGTAGTGTCGCTTTTGTCCATTCCTAGAGATTTTTTAAAACTTTGAACATGCTAGTTCTTATGGGGGACGTATTGGCGAGTGGACCGATATGCTGACTAACAGATACCGGTACATAGCAGAGTTCAATTCTGTAAATCTACGTTTCATTTTTCCTACACAAAGAGAAGTGGCAAAGAGGATGAATCAATAAATGCTAAATAGCGAGAAGAAAATATGATAAGCTTACCATTCTTTAATTTACTTTAAAGTGCTTCTGTATGCCCTTATATGATATAAGTGCCTTGTGTGCTTTGTGTTTTGTAATGTAATTGTAATTTTTAGATCTTATAAAATTTATAAATACATCTAGAAAATTTTAGTGTTTTGCATTGTAATTAATTGTTAATTTTTAGATTTGTTTGACAATTTATAAATACATCTAGAAAACTTTAAAATTTTATATTATAATTGTTATTTTTTTAAATTTGTTTCCTCTAGAATACTTTATAAATGTATTTAGGAAATTTTAGTGTTTTGTATTGTGATTGGAATCGTTAATTTTTAGAATTTTCCTCTTAAAAACTTCATAAAGATATTTAGGAAATTTTAGAGTTTATAATTGTTAAAATTGTAAATCGATCACGAAACTGCAATGTGCCATTTGTGATGTTAGAAAAAGTAGAATCCAAAAATGGCTGAAGCTAGCTTCTTCTTAAAGCTGCATAAAAGCCGTGAACGAAATGTAATAACAATATTGTAAATAATAAAATTAAATCATAGTTTGTATTACCTTCTTGTTCAGTGTAATTAACATATTTTTAACAAGTAGCCTACAGTAATTTAATTTAAATTGCTCATTCTATTCAATGAAATCATTTTATTGTTATAATATTATTGAAACGTAGGAAGTGGAAAAGGCCCGAAGTGGTGAGGGTGGAGGGGTGGGGGCGCTGGAAGTCATGGGCCTAGGGCTCCTAAACGTATAAATCCGGCCCTGTGTATATATGCGAGTGCCGCTAACAGACTTGTTTGTCAGCGTCACTCGAAGAACTACCGTTCTTCATGATTCGGTTAACATGTGCACTGACTTTATTATTGAGAAGAACACTACCAATTATCTTGCCTTTTTATATGATGATGGAAAACCTTCACTGAATCTATGTGCTGATAAAATCACTAATTTTTAAAGCATTTCTGATAGACGCTACCCAGATTTCTCTTCTTTTATTTGTTGTGGAAATACGTCTGTATAAGGTAAACTATGTCTTCAAAGAGCCGTTAATATTCACACATATTCGTCTCATACATTTGAAAATTTTCAGGCGAAAAACGATTAAAAATAACGTTTTGGAAAACTAGTATTTATTGATGTTTTATTATGTATGTTAAATGAGCTACTTACAATTTTGAAAGTTTTTATTTTAGTTGTTAGAAATTTGAGGACATGTCTATGTAGACGTCATAATACAGGCCTTCAAATTCCTAATGTAAAACAGAAACTCTTCAACTTGTGGTTTAGTTCCTTTCAAACACTTTAGAAATCGAGCATGCTATTCAAAATTTAGCTTCTCTTCGTCATTTGTCAGAAAAAATATTTGAAAAATAGATACCATGAGTGCAAAAGACTTAACTCTGGAATTAAAGTGTGTTCTGAACTTGTATATCAGAAGTAATAAGATATTAATTAATATGAACTTTCCTGTCCTATGATGTGTGCTTTTTGCTGTCTCTTTTTAAATGAACTGGAAACATAGCGTATTGATAGTGAAGAGAGACAATATCAATGTAAAAAATGAGATTTGTTGTAATTGAAAACAGTACGCAAAAAAAGAGTTTCCATGGAAACAGTTTTGTAAAGTTTGTACGGCTTTCATTTCAATTCCTTTACTCTGTTACAGCTTGCTCACAACTGAAAACAAAAAATATATACTATTGATTTTATTATTATGATTATATTAATTATTTCTTTTTAATATTTAATTAATAAATGTATTTGATGCTTTGAAGAAAATTAATGTTAGCATGACATAATACTTCACGAATATCAACAAAGTTACGAATATAAATTCATTGTTGGCAACAACAATTGTAGCGTATGCGCGAACAAACGTCTAAGTGACATTTTCAAATAAAAAATCACGAGTACATTTTTATATATAACAGGAAAAATATGAGGCATAAAATATTCAAATTGTGCACCTATAATTTCCTCAACTTTAAAGTAAAGGGTGTTTGCTACGTATGTAAAGAAGGTTACATCGCATTGGGAGTCTGGCAGATTGTAGGTACCCTTCTTATATACCTCCTTGTTTTTAAGGAAATGTTGAAGCATGTAGATTTTATGCTTTTAAAAGAACAAAGATCGACGTCATTTCTTATGCATTGTATGCCATTTTACTCCAACTAAGCTTGCTCTCAAGTGTATAAAACTTTAATGTCTAATTTACGTGTCATTTGGTGCGAAATGGAATGCCAATAAACACAAAATATTCAAAATTATTTGGAAAGTTCTATTTCTAGTTTAAATGTTGAAATAAAATACAGCAATGTTTCTGGAGTTCTTGGGAAATGAATTTTCCAAAAGAAGGATGTAGACGCCATTGTAAATAAAAGATTTTGACGGGGCTAAAAGCACACAGTTCATCCTCGGCTCATGTTGAGAAAGACGAATATTCTGTTATCAGGAATTCAGTCATTTTGAGAAGCCAACGATCATAAGAATAACATGACAATGATCTCTTGAGCGAAGTTTCGAACAGAGACTGACTATTTACAAAGTATTTATTCACAATTAATCTTTCAGTGTCTGAAAACATATCGTGAGTAATATCGAAATAGCTTTCAATGTAACTTATATTTATTCTTTATCGTTTCCTGCTCTTGCTAAAGAAATGTGAAGGTAAAAAAAATGAATGAAAAGGAAGACAAAGAGAAGAAAAAAGCGAACACATCACTCATTCCGTCCACGAAGTGTGTGAGTCACGTAACAGACTGTGCCTGTTTAAACAGTTGAAAGTGGCCAAGTGTGGCACTCGAACAATTGTTGGAGGTTAAATCCAATTTACGGCTCCTCTTACAAACATTTTCCTCCATCACTTTGTTTCCAGTTACCTCTCTCTCTCTCTTTTCTTTCTTTCTCACTCATCGATTTCCTCTTTCCGTATCTGGTGCCCATCCGCAGAAAAAGCCCTACAATTCCAAGCACATTTTGCAGCCATTATCACCTTTCGAGATTAAATTAAATGAACACATTACATATACGTGCTTTATTACCCCCCTTCCCACTTTTCTTTTCCTAATTTAACATCGCCATACACATATACAATCATACATGTTAACGCATACCAGCACACATACACCAACTCGCATGCCTCTTTTTTCCGCTTGTTTTGTAGAATTAGATTATCCAGCCACTCTGAAAAATATTTTTTTCCCTCGTTCTTTGTGGAAATATAAAAAAAAAAAGAAGTACGATGTGTACGTAAATCATATTTCTATTTAAATTTTTAAGCATGAACAATTTTGAGTACGTTTGCAGTCAAATGAATTTAAACACTAAAGAAACCTTTCTTTTGAGGGTGGATATAATAATATTATTTATTAAAATTCCCTTTTCAATTTAACATCGTATACCGACCAGGATAAATACAATTTTAGACGTAGAAATGCACAAGTATAAAAAGGAGATAAACCATAAACTAGTTCCTTTTTTAAAAAGATGTGGATTAAGGCGCCTAGAAAAAAGTAGCACTCAATTGGTTTTATACAAGTTCGATTATACTCATCTTTTGGATCATATATATATATATATATATATATATATATATCGTGTTATGTAGGAAATATGAACTTTCTTAAAACAAATCTTCAACGTCACTTGAATCCCTTTGTTTCTGAGCGCCTCAAGAGTCTGCAAGAGATCTTGTCTCTGTTAAGAAGTCTCATCAAAAGAGCAATTCACAAATTTTTGCTAACGTTTAGATAAAACTGTCAAAACTTTGTATTTTGGGGCCATTTTTAGTAACTATAAACTTCAACACGTCAAGATGCCATTAGCTGTTAAGTTTTAAAATACACAAACATCCATGGCCCAGCCGGGATTCGAACCCAGAACCTTGGAGACGCTGCAGAAACTGTACCTTTGAATAGAAGGTACAAAATGCCGAATTTGTACCCACAATTTTTGAGAGGCAGTGGCGAAACCAGGGCTGGGTTTAGAGGGGTGGTTCTTTGTCTCCCAGTTCTTGGGAGGGAACAGATTAACAAAAACAAAAACGAAGGTTAAATATGAATCACTGTGCCCGTCACACCCTATGAAAAATTGGTGGTATAATGTTAAAATATTACACAATAAATGCATTTGTTTAACGTCATTTTCTACCATAAGATTTTTGGACACGTACGTGAAAAATATACAGAATTTCACTCTCCTATTTAATGACTAATGGACAAAAATATTATTTTGATTGCATGGGCCATTTATGACCCGATCTTGGAGTTCTGAGCGTTAAACGACAGAAAATACGTTTTCATTTTTTTTTTCATTATTTCTTTTCTTATTAAATGGTCTTTATCGATGTTATGCACGAAACTCCCGAAACAACACAAGCAATGCACAAATTAACTCCATTAGCCAGGAGAGGGGTATTATACGTGACGTAATTTATATAAGTACTCTAGCACACGAGTTTCAGGGAGGAATTTATCAATGAAATAGATTTGCCAAAGGGAGAAAAGCTTAGTAGATAGGGAAAACGAATGACCATGTATTCTAGAAATAATAGAACTGACTTCACCTTATCATTTGGGCCCCCTCATTAGGGGGGACCACTTCGACTTTGGGGGGCAGGGCCCCCAAAGCCCCCCGGGATCGGCGACCTTGCACATCATCCAAAACCGAACCATTGGTTAAAAAAAAGGATAAACAGATGTTGAGTTACTAAAGTTTTGGCTGAACAAGATAATTTGTAGAGGGACATTATTGGTGATAGAGGGATATACAGATATCACATCGATACATCAATAACTAACTTGTCAAAGTAAAGAAGAAGGTAACACATCAAAATGGATTACATTACTAATATTGATATTTTATATCGATATAAAATATAAATATTATTAATGAATCTTTAAAGGGAAAAGGTGCGTATGAGATATCGATTTCAAATATTTTGGCATTGCTAGCAGAAAGCTTCGCAATGTTTCTTAATAGTTCAAATTAGGCTTTTCTAACCGAATGAGTAGCTATTTTGACTGTCTAAAATTATATTGACAAGAAATGTTATTTGCTCAAAACTCAATTGTACATAAACTAATAAATCTATTTTGTTCAAACTTTATATTTGTCAGTATTACCAATTGAAAGCAGTCTGTCGATAAGCCAAAGAAAGGTTAGAAAAAAACCTTCTTGGAAAAAAAATAGTATATTTTTCCTTAGAAAAGAAATACGAATTTCAGAGTGTACATATCAGTATGTCTGTCCTTTCATAACTGCTACATGGGTATAGTAGATGTGTATTCTATATAACTACGTAGATGTTCTTGATGTTCCAAGAGTGATGTATCTAGACACGCTTCAGTAAAATGGATGTAAATAGGCACGTGTACCTACAAAGTAACAAAGTACCATAAGCGCTATATCGCAGAAGTGAGAGCCAAAACTGTTATACTTAATGCGAGGGATCTGGGAATCAAGGCTTCATAACTCAAGTGGCGGGCTATTTCACAGAATATACAAAAAAAAACAAAAAAAAAACTGTGAAGTTGTTTCTCGACACATGTACGATAAAACTGTATATCACAAGAAAAATATGATAGGACAGTTGTTATAGTTATTGAAAAAAAAATTCTTCACACGAAGAACTCGAGACATTAAAACTATCCTTTTATAAGGAAATAAGATTTTCCGGCATCCGTTTCTTGAACAAAAATGTACAGGAATATAATGGAAGAAATGCCTTGAACAATATTTCAAAACAAGAGTAATACCGAGATATATTATTAACGTGAATCTACTTTTTAACAATGTTCTTGTAAAAATCTAAATTAGGTTTTATTTATTGCAAATACTTTAATATCATGTATTATATGTATCTTTTTCAATGACATGCTTGAAATGTATTTTCTGCTAGCCAATAATATGCATTTCCGTCCGCGAATATTGTTCTGCCTGCTCAAGGGAAAATTCTTGGCAGACTTTTCGCGCTAAAATCTAGAGAAAAAATTATCAGATGATCAGACCAAATGGCTTCGTAGGTAATAGAAAGGTGTGTGGGTCAAAGATCCTGAGTTTTATCTATGAAGAATTTTTATGTGATAATGTCTGATGTATACATAATGTGAACCAAGTGTATACATTAAGTATTTAAAAGTAATCCTATCCAAAGAAGCACGAGACAATTGTACGAAATTCTTTCTCAGGAAACCCTATTGAACGTCCAACACTTTTGGAACACATTTTACAATTTTTGTCCTCAAAACTATGATAATATCAGAGAGATGCGTACAGAAAGTGTACGAGAAGTGTATATTTTATAGTCTGATATAGTATGGTCACCGCAACGACTCCTTTTCCTATCGTTCTTCATCTCACTTTGAAGATTGATATCTACCACATCGTACTTAAAAAGTCCTCATTTTGTACCATCGTTAAAAAATAATTGGGATATTCTCTAGGATAATGAACCCAGAATTGCTCATTACGAAAGCCACAACGTTAGAACGTTGTCAAACAAGTTATATTTAATTTCAAACTGTTTATGCAAAATATTAGTCGGTTAGGTGTTCTTTCACTGTGTAGAATTATCTAGCTGAAAAGTTGTCAATTCGTATTCCAGTGCAATTCCTAGATGCTTAAAAGTATTTTCTTCCCAGCAGAGCCCATGAAGTGCGAGAAGGTCACAAAAAGAATGAAAATATGTATTCATTATTTTATAATATGAATTATGATTTTTTAATTATACGAGTTATGTAATTATTTAATTAAAACAGGCTGATACGTAACTTTACTACAAAAATAAGTGTAATAGCCTTGTCAGATTGTTTTAATTAAATTAAGAATGGATACAATGGCTCAATGAATTATATTCACATTGAATTATGTAATGTTGATTTTTGCAGAAATATTATTGTATTTTATTAATAATTTCTATTAAAGCTTCTGCAGAATGTTATGTAGACAATGTTATCGTATAAAGCAAATCACCTAGTGAAACGTGCATGCTCTGTTAATTCGGTTTTCCATGTAAGACAAGAGATGAGAAGAACCAGGTACAGATGTGTTTCCGGTCAAGAAACGAAATTGCCTGCAGAATTTTAAAATAAAATCTACGTCCCAAGCTATCAGTAATGTTTTTATACTGAATTCCTTAAAATTAGTCATGGTTTTGGATCTCAAACTTTTGTGTAGTATAAAGACTGCATCATATCCCAGTATGTATCACCCGTTAGAAATCATTGTATTGTCCGGTGATTTAATGGTGGCAGTTCTACCGTGTTTCAATTCGTTTCCAGAGTTTGGAAACAAAGCATCATATTTTCACGTAATCAGTGTCTGGAGAAAATAATGAGTTTTTCAGAAACAAACTTTGCGAAGAACTAACCTTTCACTAGTGATTAAATGTAGATGTTTAAAGCAGTAACTGATCTAATTAAAAATATACTCAGAAAGTTCAAAATCGTGAGGCAACCCACCGCTTGGTGAGCAGGAACGCTACTTCAGTAGTTCGTTGTTTTATTCAGTACAGGTTAAAATATTGGAAACTGTCAGCACTTGTTTGTAAAGTTGTAAACAATGATAGTTGGAGGTGTTTTATTAGACCTTTTTGCTTATCTTTGGCTTCAGATTGTAGTTTTGGTCACAGAATACAGCTAAACCTGTTGATTGGTGCATTGCGACTATAGGTACTCAATCTTGTAATAAGTGTGCTAGGCAAACAAAATTCTATTGTTTTAAAATTTTCTCTTTGAAGTCGGGTAAATTAGAACAGTTACATTATGTTGCTGTTAGAGAGTGAAGAACGTTCGTTGAGATGTCGCGCGGATAGGGGAGATCAGCTGATAATGACATACCTTGATAAAATTATTAGGGATGGGTTCGCGATACTTTCGATTCCACCGATACTTGCAAAGAATCGGTATCGATCGATACCTCAACTAATGAAGTCGATACTTTGAAATTCTTGACATTAATTATTTTCTCTGAAAATAATACCATGGTAGAACGTTAGGTCTATAACATATCTTAAAGCTTCTTGAATTTGAATTCCTTTATGGCTATTAGGCATCTATTACTCAGGACAGAGTTAAATTATAAGTTATAGAAAGTAATACACTTACATATTAATATTAATTAATGTATATATTATTGAATACATTGAAAGACATTGTGAAAAAGTATGGAATATCAAATATTGAAAATCAAGTATCGAAGGTTAGAAATAAGTAGCGGGCATATCGTACTGGTGTCAACCCCATCTCTAGTTGTTGAGATATAAAATTCTCTAACGGTAAGTTCTACAATCGACGGCTAAGCTTCTGGCCAGGGCTAAGTTAAGGCCAAGTCTCATTTTGCGTATTCTTAATGGCCAAAATGTGACTTGGCCTCAACCTAGCCCTGACCAGAAGGTTAGCCGTCGATTGTAGAACTGACCCTAAGTGTAGAAGAAATTCATAACTGCTTAAGAAATATTCAGTACTGAATGAAAGCATTCTTACAGTAAAAAAATCGAGACAGGAAAGTGTTCGATTTTTATCCCTTCACCCCATCCTAATATATTTGTTTTTGTTTCTCGCACTCACTTTGCGTTATGTTGAAAAAATCGTTGAGTAAACAAAATACGAACAGTGATATTCTTTCTCTGAATATAATTCTGCAACAAAAAGATTCTTGAGTGTTCAAAAGAAAAATACTGTGAATTAAGTTTCCCGGTTTCATGTGTTGGGGAGAAGCCGTCTGAAAATTAAAGATCGGTTGGTGAGAAATGTTTATATCCGTTAGTTGTCCGCCGCCTGGCATGATCCCTGCTGCACCTAAATGAAGCTTCTAGTCTCAAGTTTCACGGACAGCGGTTGAATTCTTTCTTCATTGTCAACTGCCCTGTTCCTTGGCTTTTGTAACTTGTAAAGTGATGTTCTTTCAGTAATTCACTAGACCATTTACCTATCCAGCCATACAGATACTCACATTTAACTAACTAACTCTATGGCTTATGGAACTCGCAAGTTCATTACCGCATCAACAAACGCTCGCCATTGGATTCTATTCTGGGCAATATCAAGCCAGTTTTCACCACGAACACCTACTTCTCGAAGATCTCTAATATTGTCCTCCCAAAGACTTCTCGGTCATCCCAATGGCCTACTTCCATCCGGATTTACAACCAGGATAGAATATAATCTTCGTTTTCCCCCATCCGAGCTGCATGACCTGCCCACCTTAGTCGTCGCGATTTCATTGTTTTTTACAACATCTGGTGAATCGTACAGGCCGTGGAGTTCTTCATTATGCAGTATCCTCCATTCTCCAGTCATCTCGTCGCGTTTCG
>JAGDQP010066647.1:0-11254 GCA_022664845.1 Lepisma saccharinum | reverse complement strand
ATCAAACCAACTTACTACAGTCAATTTCAAACTTGAATCAAGCTTGTAATATCCATCGTAACTACATGAAAATCGAGCTTGTGTTAAGCGTATACACTATGTGAATTGTCTTTTTAAACATAGTGAGTAATTATCTTCAGATAGAATTCAATTGGTAATTGAGAGTCAGTAACACTTGAAAATTTAAAAAGTACGAATTCATTCACTGGCTCAGTCCAGTTAGTAAAGATACACTGAGATCCAACGTGTCTATAGAAAACATGAAAGAAATGTGTTACTTTCAAACTCCTCCATTGAAACAGGAATCAGTAGAGACAAAATCATTAGGAAAATCCTGGTGTAATAATTAATTGTTAAGTTCTGAAACGAAGCTTTTCCTAGTGCGTTATCCTATTAGTGGTTTACTTTGACAACTATTAACCACGTTCAAATGCGCTGAGTAATTCAAGGTCTTTCCAATTGAAGAACAATAGCTTAACATATGAAAATAAATCGTGGCAGGTACACAAAGTTAACAAAGTAGCCTGTATTTTTAAGGCTTAATACATCTCAATTTTGCGTTTTGGAAAAAGAAACCATCGTCACCTTTAATCTTTTGCTTTCAGTTCTTACTCTAGAGACGAGAACAATAGTTTCATCCAGAGAAATAAACACAGAAACTCATTATATAAAGTAAACTATTATTTCATATTCTTTTCGAAACCAAGCTTCTGTACTATTCTTCATAAACCAAATAGTAAGACAACTGTGAGCTAATGGTTAGCACTTATGAAAATGAAAAATTATGAATTTCTGTATTTCAAAATGGCAGTGCTGTAAAGGAAGAAAGAGAATAAAGACTGGTGTGAGATTAAAAAGATCGTGAAACCATTTTCGTCTTATCTTGGGAAAGTAATTCGTAGTCCTGACAGAAGTAGACATAAAGAAATTGAAGAAAATACGTAAAAAAAATGCAGAAATGAAGTTAGTACTGGAGAAGTGGAATAAGGAGGAAATAATATTGAAATTTGGAGAAATGTTCGAAGGAATATATTAAAATTGCAAAACAGCGTCAAGTAACTTAAAGCATTGTTTATTTCATGCAAGAGAAGAAATAATAGATTTAAGAAAAATCAACTACAGAAGAAATCTTGGAGAAATTGAAAGAAACAATAAATGGAGCGGTTAAAAGGTGTTATGAAAACGAAACTGAAGAAAAATAGAAATAATAGAAAGATACGGTCTGATATACACGGGAGAAATATTATGAAATTTGGAAGATAGAGTTAGAATATTTCTAGTTCGCACAGGAAAAGAATGACAATCTCTAATGAGTGGTCGAAATGTAATATGAGATAGTGCATATGGAAGAAATTTGTAGATATGTACAAAACTGACCCAACGGCAGCGTACATTAAATACAGAAATATCAAAAGAAAGTAAGCACAGTAAAGAGCTAAACAGCTTCACGAAGAGTATGAAAAGACTCTAAGTGAGATAGGAATCCCCATTTTATTACATAACAATGTAGAAGAGAAAGAGAAAAGGAATACTTTGGACGTAGCCCAGTTGGTAGAGCCTTGGCATTGCATTCCGGAGATCCTGGGGGCAGATACTAGCGGCCAGCTATCTTGATTGAGATTTCCCCAAAATTTGTCTCAATCACACTAAAAATACCGGCATAGTAATTTTAACTTACGGTCTGGCAGACTCATTCTCGCATACTTTCCCCAACCCTATCCCGATCTGAGCCTTAGATGCCTAAAGATTAGAAATCAATTTTATTTAATCACTCTGCACCATATTTAATATTAGAGCTTCAATTGACGGCAAGAGGACTGGAGGCCTATATCTCTTCCTAATATGTGTTCTGGTGGTGTTCATTGCACCATTTTCACTAATTCGTTTCCTGTAGTGTGTTTAACAATACATTTCAAAATAATTTGCACTAATCGGCACTGGCTCAGTTGGTATAGCGTTGACTTCGCATTCAGGAGGTCCTGGGAATGAGTCTAATTATGGCGTCTCGGGAAACATACTTTTGAAGCTGTTACAACAGGAGGTTAGGCGTCTGGAACTCAGTATAGTGGTTGGAGAGCAGGAAGAAATACGTTGAAGTAATAGTTGGTGCTTGGCGAAGTGAAGATTGGTCACTGTCTTCCATAGATTGGTCACTGTTACACTTCCTCACGGGACATGGTCCATTCAGGCAGAAACTGAAAGATATGAATATAGTGGAGGATAACCTGTGTCGCGCCTGTGGGTCGGTCGCTACCCCGGAACACGTAATACTAAAATGCGAAGAAACAGAAAACCTGGTTGGCGAACAAAGAACTCTCCTGGAGGATATGGAAATCGCTGAAGTTCTGAGAACACCAGAACTGGCGATTGTTCTCCAGGAGATAACCCAAAACGTAACAGAGTATCACAGAAGGGAATTTATATCCGGAGGCGACTGAGGCCGGGCGCGGCGAAGACCAGAGGCTGACCAATAGAAAACAGGTTAGGGAGCTGATACTGCATGGAGGGATACGTGACGCGGACCTCGCGGGCGAGGCGCGTTTGCGCGGCCGGCTCGACGAGCGTGAACTTCGCTATCAGCAGGCGGGATGGAACAATCCGGGAACTAGAACAATCCGAAACTGAAATACATAACCTAAGCAAACTAAAGTAAACCAACAACACAACTCCGAAAAAAAAGAAAAATTAAAATAATAACTAAATCAGCAATAGTGCATAAAATCAAGATCAGTGAAAGTGTGTAATAGTGAGCGAGTGTATGACCGCTGGAAACCAGCGGTGTCCTGGTGGGTGCCTTGCTGCAGGAATCCAACAGCAAGAGACGGTCAAGTAGTAGTGTGTGTGTGTGTGACTGGTGACGGGAGGCCAAATATAATAGAAGATTAAAACAAGAAACCGAAAAAAATAAATAAAAATAAAACAGAAACTAAATGTGAGTGACCTGGAATCCGGGACACAAATATTCAAGCACTTTTAAATATATTAACCTGTAAGTGTTATGTGTGTGATGTGATTGTGACTTGAGGAACAAGACAAACTTCGTGAGTAAAGGAGGAAGGGAACCAGAAATGGAAAAACAGAACGGACCAGCAAAAACTTTGTGAGAAAATTCCAGTAACACTTACGTTGCAGTCCAGCTTCATTTCCCTCCCCCTTTTTCTTATCGTTTCAGAAAAAGAAGAAGCCATCTTGAGTCGACGTCTATGTTGTGCTGTCCTTGTGTGTATGTGTGTTGTTCTATATGTTAAATGTTTTCTGTATAAAATTGCAAATAAAAGATAATGGTAGGGCATCCCCCCGAAAGAAAAATTTTAAATTTAGGAATAAAGACCAGGAGAACATTCTGGACGCCTGGTCCAAAGTTCGTCCCGCACCACCCGAGGTCAAAACTGAGGGAACAAAGGAGCTTCTCGGACTGTCGGAACACCGGCAATCCGAGAATCTCTAGGGACTGCCTGTCCCAAAATGGGGAGAGCGAATAACTGCTCGTGCTGCACGCCCTTGGAAGTGCACAACCCATTTTGTGTAAAGAATGCATAGAGACAGGGGTGGAAGGTGGGTTCCCAAAATGAAAAAAAAATGTCTTCCATAGAATGTACCGTGTTGAAGTCAGAAATGCTAACGGTATGTTGCTTCTGTGGTGGCGAACTGGAGCTGCTTCGTCGTCAAGGAACTGTAGAACAGGATCTGGAACATGAAGGCGATGCATGGTTGTCGATGTAGGGTCTCCGTTTTGGAATGGTTCCAAGAATAGCGAAATGAAGATTGGTAGATGATGATGGATGCGGACACCTGAAATTCTACTGTCAGAGGGAAATGAATGTACTCACAGTGCCTTTCATCTCAGCTTCATAGAACGGATAACATTATTTAGATATGGCTAAATTATATTTTACTTACTTCGCATACCAAATATAGTTTACAAAATGAAAATCTTTACAGTAAATGACATAAAACATTTATTGGTATTATAAATTAAAGGAAATATTACAAAAATATTAAACTTGAGTCAACGTGTTACCTGCAGCACAACTTAGTAGCGGTGGTAACATCTATTGGCCACTAAAATAATCAAATACCCGTAACTCTAAATAATGCACTCAAATACACGTTTTGTTTTTCACATTACTGCAACGCAATATCCGTTAGCTATTGCAATCTTACTTCACTCGTGGGCGATTTATGGGAAAGAAAAATACGTAGAAATCTTTCGACACATTACCACGTCATTGACTGTATTTCAAATAAGCTATTATACGAGCACTGCAGATGAATGATCCAATAAATCAATTTGAAGACGGGAAGTAAAAGGTATCTGCAGCAGTCTGATATCAAACTCAAGGTGTTTAGAAGTTTGCTTCCTTTTTGCCGAGACACAATATATCAACATGTTAGTCACTCAAAGGTTACGCTGTTGAAAGCTGAAGCGTTGAAGTGTTATTAACTTCCTGTATTGATCTGGTGTTTCTTCTCCCAGATTTTCTCACTCTAAGCAATTATTTGGAAGCCGTCAAAGCGATCATTTTATCTTCTAAGAGTTGCTTATTTTCTTAAATATCGATGGAGCGGTTTAAGAAGTTTCTTGCAGCTATGGGATATTAAATGATAGTCTGTGGTAACATGCATGGGATCTAGTGGGGAACGTTCTTAAGAAGATACAACACAGGTTCAATCTCTCTGACGTCAACTATTCTGATTGAGATCTGGGAAACGCGATGGCCAATATTTGAAAGTTGGTCAATGTTGTTGAATGGTAGTATATACAAAACGGGCATCTCAAAATCGTGTTCCTGATTTTAATGATGTTCTGGGCAAACTTGTCGTTGCAAGTAATGCGAATCAAAAAGCAATCTATCCAAGTTATTGTTCCTGCCAGCAGGTTCCATGTTGGTTCCACTACGGCGCATTAAAAGGCAGCACTGTTCACCTAGTAACATGTCAATCTGCAGAGAAGAGTCGACCTTCAGTCGAAATTAGGTAACTAGCACCTAAGTATTAGGTTCCGTCTTTGTCTGAAGAAATTTCTAGCGTTAGTCATAAAAGTCTGTGACGTCATATATTAGATTTCCCAATAATTGAATATTAACGTTACTATTAAGGACTTATTTCTATCTAATCCATTTCGTAGTTTCGGAGACAGAAGATCCTGCCCCACATTTTTCTATATTTTACAGAGAAGATAACTAATATACACCCTTATTATAACATAAGCAAGTTATTTTGGTTCAGTTAGTTCAAAGGGAATTTTACCTTAAGAAATAAATCCTTTAGCTGACTCATGGAGAGAGAGTAAATTGTTATTAATTTCCCAAACTATTTCAAGAGCTTCTAACGACGTGACAGCAGATTTAGTAAAGTAAACTTAGAACCATTCTGGTGGGAATCGAACTTGTGATCAGTAGACTTGTAGAGACTAACAATTTCTATCTATTAATGGATTATTTTTTCGTCGATTGTGTTCTTTAGCCTTGAAAGTAAGTTTTCGGCAGTTCCAAGTCAATTCAGGAATTCGATACTCTTAAACGTACGATTTTGTTTTTGGAATTCCGACATTGCGACATTTTTGCATCACAAAATTCTCAAAATGCTGACATTTTGAAATTCCAAAAATCACAGAAAATTTGTATTTCGAATCCTCATTCTGGATTTCACTTTTTGAATATCTCTGAATTCCGAACTTGATAGCAAAGATTTATGAATCTAAAAGGATTCAACCAGTTCATTCTGAAACAGAGCATCTTTTTTTACAACTTAAAAGAAATATTTTCTTTAATAAATTAAACAATGTTAGTTGAACGCATTCTGTGGATATGAAAACAAAACTTCTAACAATGTCGATGCGACCTAATTTAGATTTCTTTGTCCTACATATTTTTAAAATATTTTCTCTCCTGAGACTTCACCAATTACTTGTAGATATATGAAGCCAGTTTTCCTAGAAAATTGAACAAAGGCATTCTTGGGTCCTAAATTGGTGTGACGATACATTGGAGGTAGATCCTAAGGTATCCCATGAAGCTCTTCAGGAGATCCAATTTAACAAGGATTCACATAAAGACGGAGAAAATAGGAAAAGACGTTTCTATATTTTTTCATATTTTTCTATGGGAAAGTGTGTTGTTATATTCTTTGCTTTTCTTCTTCATCTTCTTCTGTTTCGCCTTGTATTCTGTGCTTGGCTAAATTGCCAAAGGCACAATCTCTTCTCTTGAAGATAAAGGATAATTTGTACAAGATTCTAATACACGTTTGAAGTATATTATCTTCGAAGCCTAATACTCTACTTTCTTCAGAAAAAAACAACAACATTGTTTCCTTCAGACGTCGACAGCAGCATTTCTCGCCGTAAATTTCGTATGGTCTGGAATCACAGGAAGGAGGAACGCTAATATATATTGTTGAGCACTTGAAGTATCGGGAAAATAAGATAAATTTCAAAAAGTATTAATAATAAAAATAAAAATAAAATAAAATAAAATCCTAACCATATCGTCGTAAATAAAATAAGAAATGATGACTTTATTCGGTTTTAAAGATACGATCTCATTCGCCAACTCATGAAACAATAGGAGAAGAAACTGAATCAATTATCACTAACATTATGACAAAACATGTAAATTCCAAAAGGCTCTTGCATTCCATATGTGTCATATAAATAAAGACGATACGATCATTTACGTCAAAGGCGAGAATGATGAATTAACATTTTAGGTGAGTAACTCATACGAACTGAAACAGACACCAAGGGACAATTGAATCCAGGTTTGGTTCCGTGTTCAGGTGAGAAAAGGTCAAGATGAAGAAGCCCACCCGATGACAGTATGGAGTGGTGTAACCAAAGGAGTCATACGTCGAACCCCAAAAGCCAGACCTAGGGAAGAATAAAAGGAGACGATTTTACCACCAAAGGGGCATTCAATGAGCGTTGAGGATTTAGTAAGATTCAGGGAGAGCGACACTTAGTAGGCTAGTAAACCATATAGTGGAATAGTTCGATAACTAGGACAAACCAACAGTCTACCCCATAAAGTCGATGTCCGAACATATGACTTTGTAAAGAAGGTACGCAGATTCAAGTGTGATGCCGAACGCTTATTAACTAACGTGAGTGAGCACGTTCTCACGTTTACAAGAGCGAGAGTCTAAACCAGTGGCGGCTTTCAAAGTAAGAACACCATTCCAAGGAAGAGATAGTAGTAGTAGCGGACATCTTACGTACCGGTATTACAGTTTCTTCAAATCTTAATTAAATTAATATTTCTGGTTTGCAACAGCATTTGAATAAAAAACATATTTAAAATCTTTATTGAATACATTTTATCGTTGTTTTAAATTGAAAATAGAAACAATTTACTCATTTTCTTGGTGGTTCATTTGGTAGAGCGCTCATCTCTGGCGCTAGGGATCGTTGGATTGATAGCTGCTCGTGCCATGTGGGCTTTGTGGTGGAAAAACACCGTGTGCGTGGGTTTTCTCGGAGTTCTCCCGTTTCCTTCCACTTTCTTCATTCCACCAATTCATCTCCTCATCATCTATCCGGCCTGAGCCAAAGTTGCCTGAAGGCCTTAAAGATTACATTCAAAATTCAATTTATTCATTTCATTGTTATTAACAATAGAATGACTGTTTTTTTAATGGTTCATTACAGTAGCGTAGATAGGAATTTCTCAAGGGAGGGGATATTAAGAAAATTATATCCTTGGCTGTTGTGCAACACAACACAACAGTAGTTAAAAATATCTTTCGGGTTTTCTTTCCGTAATTTTAGATCGTCACAATTATGTGGGGAAAATATTAAATACATGAATACATTATTGCTTTGTAGTTTGCTCAGTATGGTTATAATTATAATATAACCATAGCCACATTTCAAATTTCAGGTTGGATTTTACAGAACGAAGTGTTTCTCGAGTAATATTTGCTAAGGTTTATGCGCTTACCTTGATGACGGGCTACTCTTCTAGAACTGCCAGTTCGTTCAGTCACGTATGGAAGTTTTCCTTTCTCTGAGATGTATTTGTTTGCCTCAGAGTACAAAATATAATCTCTGACATAGATGTGAGTGCGGGTTGTACAAAATCTAAAGCACTTTTAATAAGTTTGGAAATTTGATATGCTTCCATTGTAGTTTGAATAGAACACTTCACTTTTATTAGTTTCGCTTTCGAAAGTCTCAGTTATTGTAGAATAGTTTTATGTACAAAGGAAAATTAAGATTCTACTAACTTTCGATGTCTATATTTTCGTGTTCAGTGTCTTCGTTTTTAAAAAGATTCTTGAAGTCTCAGACAACACTTTTGTTATATACTATCATTTTTGTTAGTTGATTTTTGTAGGTATTGGATATTCTACAGCCATGCTAATTTTTCATATAACTCAGTGACGTATCGAGGTGGAGAGTTGAGAGGGTGCGGACTTCCCCCAAATTGTGTTTCTTTTGTAAATTTAACATAATTTTAGGCCTAATTGTGTATTTGCTGTCTTCCTCTTTGAACCTCCCCCAAATCCTTGAATACGCTAAGAAAAATTCTGGATACATGCGTGAAAGAGCTTGTATTATGCTGTAATGGAATCTCATTTTATGGACTTTTGTAGATATTTCCATAGATTCTTTCGTACTCTAATTTACTGCAACTTGTTTATCTTCCTTGTCATAATTTTCTTTGGTTATAACATCTTTGACTTATTCAGAGCTTCTAGTATAAGGAAAGATGTCCTTTTTGTAAGAATCTGTGCAACGGTTAATCGTAGGGAAGTGCTTATTCAATTGAATAAAAAAATAGGGAATTAATTAGAAATGAATTAAATTCATTACGTCCATCAATCTGAGCTTGTGACATTATTGAAACTATGTTAGGAAAAGATTTGCCAGGCTGTAACCGAGTCATATGAACAAACTTCTGTTTAAAACGAAATCTTAGATATCCATCATTGACATATTCACCAACAAAGAAAATGTTTTCCGTATTGGGGATGATAAGAAAAACATCTCCATAGTCAGGGAATAAATTCCTTAATTGAAACATGATCGCAGATTTCAATAAAATGATTTTTATGGTTAAGCCCTTCTCTTCTCATAGCCAACCGAAGGATTAGACCAGCGTCTTCAAGGTTCCGGCCTCGTGTCGATTTTAACAAGCATTGCGCTCACATAATTGTGACAGGCTGAAGTCAACAGTTACTAACATGCCCCCTACAAAATAAAGTTTGCCAAGAGCTTACCTTTTATCTCTGTGACCTAAAAGCTCACGTTAGAGTTAATTGGGTTGAGGAATAATTCAAGAGTGTTTTTTTTTTAACTTAACAATCTACAAAGAAATAAAATGCATTGTCAAAATGCTTTACACTATTTGAAAGAGAATGATTTACTCTACAAGATGGTGTGTTTTGAATTTTCAATGTTATTAATTTTTGTGTATTTTCAGACCATCAAAATGAAATGTCAAATGGACAAAACTGAGCATTTTCGACACCATTTCCTTTTTGAATTTAATCGAGGTGCCAAGGTTCCGAAATTTCACGTGAGATTTGTGCTGCGTATGAAGAAGTCATGACTCAAAATATCACCCGCCATTGGTTTTCGCGCTTCAAAGATAGGAAGTTTGACCTCAAGCATGGATGGATCACTTACCGGTCGACCAAATGAGATTATGAACTGCTTGGGTGCAGTCAAACACTCAATGCGGAGCTCTACGTTCAACATCTGCACCGACTCAAGGAAGAAATTCAGCGAAAAAGACCGAATAGGCAAAATGACATTCTTCTGCAACACAACAATGCCCATCCTCACATCGCCCAAAATGGCCAAAGTCGCGATTCAAGAATTCGTTTAATGATAAATTCTGCCTTGTCACCCATACTATCCAGACTTGGAGCCGTCATATTTTCATATCTTTCCATCGCTTTCGAACGCTTTTTGCGGTGTACCGTTCAATAACGATGAGGAACCGAGGGTGTGTTTGGACGAATTCTTTGAGTCAGAACAGGAAAATTTCTATTCGCCAAGGTATCGAAAAACTTATCGAACAATGGGAGGAAGTGGTAAATAAACAACATAGAGTATATTATTGATTAATTTATTGTAGTGTTTATTTGTTTAAAATACATTTTAAACGCTCATGAATTATTCCTCAACCCAGTACATCGCTCTGCATCTTCCTGTTAAAATAGCACGAATTTCCCAGTTTTGTGAAATTTTCATTTTTCATTTATATCTAATGTCTTTTGAAATTATTTACACAAAGTAAATACTTCAGGTGCGAAATGTTTTATATTTAAAATTTTCTCCGTTCTACCCTCGTTGAAACTATCAGAAACAGGAATTACCATATTGCTGTCGATACAATTGTCAAAGAAATATATTGCTACACATTTTGGTTTACTTTTTCCAGTTTCTGAATGTATATTTTAATGGTTGTCCTAATGGTTATTTACCACATTCTCCTAATGTGAAATTACAACGCAGAATGTACAATACGATCCGTTACCTATTTAGAATAAACTAACAATTATATCGGGAAGGGCGTTAGCCATAGTGCTGTTACCGTCCTTATAATTAATTTTAGTTTAAAATAACTATTATATGCTTCCAAACGAAACTTAATTCTTTTTCTTGAGGAAATATTATCTTTCCAAGTACACATATCGCTGGAGCCAAGGGGGCGATATATCCCCCATATCCCCTCCCTTACCTACTACGCCACTGGTTTGTTATGTCGATTCCTGCTAACTGTATCATCACATTAATAACCCCTAAAACCTTGAGGTGACCAACGATTACCTTCATACCAAAAATTATTAAACTCTGTTCAGTGGTTTCTGCGTTTACTTATGAGAAACTTTTTCACTTTTAATTTTATTATAGACAATAACCAAGTTAAACTCAATTTAAAATAAGAATAATTATAATTAATTAAAGAATGAAATAATTACATGGGGAAATATAAATAGGTAAATGTATTTCATTACTAAAATAAAATATATTAAATTAAAGCAATGAGAATATCAAATCAACTCAAGCAGTGAGTTCATATATCCTTTTCTTTCCTTTCGTCTAAGAACCTTTGCAAAATGCTTTTAATTTTACCATAGAAACCTACTAGAAATTGTTATCCCTTTTTGGTATAACGAAATGCATATTTATGTACTCCATCTTCTTATAATAACTTATTTTGAATACATTTGATACACTCGCATAATTCACCTGATGAAGTATATCTAAAGGTCTCCTTTTTAGGTAGATTTCGAAGAAAAT
>JAGDQP010066643.1:0-11254 GCA_022664845.1 Lepisma saccharinum | reverse complement strand
AGATATTACGTCTTTAACATAATTTTGATACTTTACCCTAAGCAATTGCTTGGAGTAACGTCTGATCTGGGAGAAAGAGCTATAAGTATGTGCATTAGAATGTTGCTTCCAAAGTGCCCATGTAAGTTTTTTATTTTTCGAAACCGACCGCGCTTCTGCATCAAACCAGGGAGGATATTCTCTAGGATTGGGAGTTCTTTGTAGGAACAAAGTCAAGTTGGATTGTTGTTATTTACAACAATTCAAATTTAAATTTAAAAATTCAAAGCTATTTGTTTAAATCTGAACTTATTTATTTAATATAATTACATTATTGTTAATTATGAATTAAAAATATATATACAAATAGTTTATAAACAGATAACCAAACATTACATCATTTATAGAGGGAACATCTCTTCCAACTCCTTCCCAGGAGGCAGCGT
Source organism: Lepisma saccharinum (assembly GCA_022664845.1). NCBI lineage: Eukaryota > Metazoa > Arthropoda > Insecta > Zygentoma > Lepismatidae > Lepisma > Lepisma saccharinum. The sequence continues at coordinate 10,829 of JAGDQP010066643.1, read as the reverse complement.
ACCTAGGACAGATGAAACATTCTCTCGCTGAACTGCGATGCTGATACGCTGAAGTAGACAGGTGGTCGCACGAGCATTGCCGGAAACAAGCTTGACACGACCAAGCTTGACCTCTTTAATAAAATTTAGGCCCTCCGTGCCCCAAGTACCACTTGACTCGATTGCTGTGGCTACAAAAATGAATTTATCCAACAGGTTACTGTATTTTCTATCTTTTTTCGGCCTCTCTGCGTGTAGCCGCGCCGCCAGCTCGTAAAGACGGATGAAAAAGATTCGAAAGGGGAAAGGTATCGGCACAAGTGAAGTTCTATAATAATGCTCTTCCTCTCTTCCATGGCACTAGAGTCATACCATCAGGTCTCCTACCATCCGATCGGCTACGATCAGAAGATTCATGTACCGTTTTCACGTCAATGGAAATGAGAGCTCGAAAAATTTCATCGTTGACACTGGCGTGACGCATGTGTCTACCAGCACTGCGTACACAAGGGAGACCGTGGAGGTCCCGTTGATCGACAAACAACACGCAAACTGGACAATGGTGAGGCACACAGACGTCTGCTTCTAAACCTAAGGCTCCCAAACAAAATTATCGTTATATAATTGGAGGCCAAGAGGAGGAGAGGGCAAGGTCTGGAGCCAAACACCAGATTTAGGTGAAAAAGCAGCTAGAAGGCTGGCTTTATCTTTAAGACAATCGGTTGATTGTAAAAGTAGCGATTGTGTGCGTTTGACAATAGGATCATCCCAAGTAGCTTGAGAGCTACTGGCGTCTAAAGTGGGAGAGCTGTGCAATCCTGTGATAGCGGAGTCGGGGTTAGGGCAAAATACCGGAGGAAGGATAGACCCAACAAGACAACGAGATCCATGGAATGACGCTAAGAAAGCCGGAATCGCTAAATCCATGGTCCGACGGATGCCAAGTCCACCCGAATGAACGGGCAAAGTGGTCTGTAGCCAGGTGCTATTACTTAGAGAGATGTTGAGGGTCGATTTGGAACCAATTTAAAGACACAATCTTGCCTTTGTAATAATGTTTCTTCCCACCAAGATGGAGAACAACGAAAAAAAAAAATTAAGCGGGAGATAGAAAAAGATGCACGAAGGAGATAAAAAGCTAATTATGGGAAGATCAGAGATAGGCGAGAAAAGAAAAATTCAAGTTTAGGAATCTTCTCGATCAATAGACTCCGTAAGGCCTCGGTAGAGATTGCGGCTCCAAGAAGAAATGATGAGGTCAAAAGTCGAATTCCAGGACAAAGCTATTGATTTATTTCTGATTATTGTTTTAACTTAAAAATGGAAATAATGTATTTATTGCATTTTTTTATAAACAGTGAAATTACTGTTTTTATTAATTTGTTCGCGATACAGTCACTTCCGGTTTAAAAATATGTGATAATATACCAGTCGGGTCCGTTATCTGATCATGTGCGAAAAATTTTGCAATCGGTCTAGCTGTTTTAGCTTGATGACACAAAACATTCATTTTTATATATAAAGATTAGAGCATGTGAGTTATCTCAGGAAACAATGCAAGTACTAACTCTTTCCTACTCTATTCAAACTTTATTTTTCGTATTGTATAAATTTGAAGATGATACACACACTCATTTCCTTTAGATAGTCTGATATTGCTACAAATGGCAATCTGAAACTTGAGCAGTGAAGATCGTAACGAACATATTTCATAGATCGTAGCCATCAATGAAATAAGAATTGTTTAAAACAAAAAGGTTTAGTTAAATTCTGTCGTTTCTGTGCTCATTTCTGCCGATTAGGGGGAATAATTTAGATAATATGAACGTGTTTGGATATCCTCAAATGGCTTCACACCATAATTTATTATTTCAATATATCCTCGCATCTGCCTTAAATTTCTAATCATGGTGCAACGCTACATGGCTAAAAATAATTATACGAGGTACTAACGTGAATGTTAAGTGTCAGATCTCGTGCACTAACTATTATTATGTTGCATTTCGTAGCAATAAAACTCAGTATGATCATATAAATTCAAACTATCAAGGCACAAGTAGATAAAGAAAAGAAAAATATATAGGCCTACAGATAGGAGATAAATTACACCAATGTCATTGGTTAATACATCTCAGCTTCAGATATTTCCCCCAACATACAGTATATCTTCATTTCAAATATTCGTCCAAAAGTGACCGTCATTTTTAGCTCAGCGTCATCTTCTCCCTTTTAGTCCTTGGCAACACTGCAGCGACCAAAACATGGCAACTTATGTACGTTAAGTTTATATTTTCTACTTATTTAATGTTACCTTTCCCAGTAAACACAATAATTTAATTTTTCACAGTAAGAATAAGAAGATTTTAGTATAAGAAAATACTTATTGAAATATTTCTCTTTTAGGAATTAATGAAAATGATGGGTCTTAAGCCATGGCAGTTATGGCTAAGTTGGTTGCTGAATGCTCTGTCGACTACCATAATATCCATTACTATCATTGTCATTTTGTTGACAGTGAATTTACGAAGCATAAAATATGGAGCTTTCATTTCCTTTACCAATGGTTTCACCCTTTGGCTGTTTCTGTTTTTTTATGCGATGGCTGGCAGTATGTTTTGTTTTGCAATCAGTAGCTTCTTCACCAACAGTAAGTGAATAAGGAATAACTTTGTCATCATATAAACATAACTTATCGCAATTTTTAATTATGAAAGAAATATGAACAAAATAGGTATGTAGGTTTTTGTATGAATTAACATTTGTATAATATAATTTGTATTACACAAATTTAAAGTTTCAATTTTAAATTAATTTTAATTACATTTAAATTTAAACTTTGTATAATGTAACGTTTCTTATATAGTTTTTGGTATAAATTAACTATTAATATTTCCCCTGGACTAATCAAATTTTACCCGGTGATGAAGTTACAGGTATACCTTATGTTATACTTCTGAATTGTTCAATAATTTTCCACAACACTATCTTTATTGACCCTAACTTACACAAATGTTTCTAATGCTCAATGTTAAGCGTTTAATTAGTTTCCAGCAAAATTCATTATAAGTTCAGGCATACAAGTTGAGTATTAAATTTTTGGCAGAACATGTTTCTTCTTGTTCTTGGTAAATTCCTGACTTGTTCCTATCTCTTAATTTTTCAGTTTGGATTTTGATAAAATATTTGTAATTTTTTTAAACTTACACATTCTTTGGAATGTTCTTACAGAAGTTAAGAACTGATAACGTCAGTTGAAAGATCTTGTAGAATCAACAATTAAAATTACGTGTTGAAAGTATAACGTTCATGTGATAACCTCTACGGAACTATATACTAGCAAACCGTATAGATTCATGGTAACGGAAAGCCAAAAGTGCCCGATAAGGGAGAATAAATATCTATTTAACACAGTAATTACAGCACTACTATATTTGTTGTATTGAAAGCATTTGAAATATTTTATGAATTCTAAAGTTTGAAAATTATGATAAAATTCACCAGGCCGTTTGGCGGGAATAAGCTTGCAAACTACTGAGTCAGGACTTAGTGGCGGTAACAGGACTGTAAACATCATTTGTATTTTAAACGGTTTTTTTTTTGCTTTGTTTTTCATTCAAGAATGTAAATTAAGTGTATCATTTGAACTATTCTAAGCATTATAAACTTGTTAAAGAATTACGAGATACGAGTCCAGAATGAAGTTCTACCATAACGAGCGTTACGTTCTTGTGCTAAGCTGCTTCTCAGCTAAGGTATCTTCTAAGTGACGTTACACGACAATCAGTCAAACATGGGAATGTGCTACTTGTTATTCTGTATATGAATCGGTTAGAATTAAAAGGAACTACACATCACATTCTGTCCGTCCATTAATCGCTATTAAAAGGGACTACCTGCCAGTTCCATTCTACATGGTCTTCGTTGTAGAAGATGACTATTTGTAGTTTTCTAACCTTGACAGTTTTTTACGGCTCCAGTTACTACAGCTACAATTGAGAGAGTGGTATTTGTAATGAACACACTGTGACATATGAGTATAGTTAGTTCATTTCAATTCTCACTGATTCATATCTTGCCTATACTCATTTTCGTTGAACTTATCGAGACTGCACACTCTCGTTTCTTGCTCTATCTGTTTTCTCATCCTCTCTGTTTCCTTTATTTATCTTTTAACGAAATTCTATACTGTTTTCCTGTATGTGATGTTATTTATTCCTGATTTTATTTCTTCTTTCCTACATCCTGAATATTACCACGTATGTATGTCTTCAAAGATATCGGAGTTTAAAACTGAGTCTCTTATGTTCCTTTTCAAAGCAGAAAATCTCTCACCAAAGTTGATTTCTGATTTGATGGCCCCATTGTATGCATAACCACCATAATTAAAAATCAAACTAATATTAAATTTGTATTCGGTAGGGTTAGAAGAAGGCATACAAACGGAAAAAATGCACAAAAATCAACCTGCATGTCAATTTGAAATATGAACGTTTGTGTATATATGAGGTCAGAAAAACTGTTTTAGACAAATCGTTATTTTAGAAGCTGACGTAGAGGCTATTACAGTATTAAGTCCAATACTGGTAGGAATATTCGAATAAGAGCAATTAATTTTAAGTTCGTCCTTGAAATGGTACTTCCTCAACGCTAGTTAACTTTGGCTTCGCTCTGACGATCCAATTCGTTAAACATAAGCATTACTTGTCCTTTACGGTAACTAACTTCCCCAGTAGCATATCTGTATCGGTCGATATCAGTAACGGACATTTTGCGATTTCGAACGATGTTGTTTTCCAGCATCGGTCAATATCGAATGACAATTTTTTTTTTGCCGATATTGATGTCGATCGGTAGTTTTAGAATCAAACGTGATCATGTTTATATCCTGTATTTATTCGATTACGCGTCGTGTTTTCTAGTTTTCATTTATCCTTGAAAATTGTTCTCACTTGTCTGCGACCGGATTCAAACCTGCAATATTGTAATTTGTTATCCTTTGTCTTATTATCCAGTCTGCCACGGATCCATCCAGGAAGTCAATTACGTCAATTATGCATTTCATTAACTCAGAAATGGAATGGAATGACATTGACAGTCTTTTCATTACATAATGACTTTAAGCACGAGCATGTAGAAGTTTTATGCATGTTATTTTTTTGTAGCACGTGTCATTTCTTACATAGACATTCTGGAAGAAGTACAACATGTTTCTCATGTTCCGGGAATAGCGTTGAATGTCGAAATATCGTACAACGCCAATGTAGATCGGTGTTTAGTCAAAACAGCCAACAATGATTGGTATCTGCGTTATTGACACAGTGTAGGCCCGATATCGGCCTGTTATTCTTATGCTGCTTGGGTTTTATAAACATTCTCAAACAAACATGGTAGTCCCACTCACAATGCCGATGAAAGCCAGTAATAGCTTTCCAGGGCTATTATGAATAAAGGGAAGGGCTGTGCTGGAATATTGTAAAGTTTAGGGTTGCCGGAATAGTGATACAAAATATCTTTACAACAATTGTAATTTTAAACTATTACAATACACACAGTATATAGTTTACAATCTTCAGGAAACATTTGGAAATGTTCCTACTGTGTTCCAATAATTTTCAAATGTCTTTCTTAAACTTTAAATAATATTGCCTAACAGTTTTACACAAGAAAAACTAATCATATAAGGTTTAAATATTCACTGAATTTTTATGGTCTCTCTTTTTGTTTTAATAAGAAAAATGTCAGAATTGATTACAACACTTGACAAAATTTAATCATATTTTGCGGAAGCTTTTGCCCTTTTCCAATGAGCAGCATTAAAAATGTAGGACAAAGACAGTCGCTGCAGTAACAAACATTCGCCGTTTTGTTTTCTATCCTGGATAAGATCAAACCAGTTGTTACCACGAACCGAAGATGCCATCTAGTATTGTCATCCTGACGACATCTCGGCCTCTTTCCCTCCAGCTTACCAATTACGATGGAATATGATCTTCGTTTTCTCCCATTCAAGCTACATGGTCTTCCCATCTTAGCCGTCATAATTTCATTATTCTTATAATATCGGGTGAATTATACATGATGTAGTGTTTTCCATTATTCAGTCTCCTCCGTTATTTGGTCATCTCTTTCCGTTTCTTGAAGAATAATGAAACCAATTAAATTCATTTAAGAGGTAATTTAACATCCATAATTAGACTGTATAAATTCAATACAAGCCTATCCGCTAATTTATACTTTTTCTCTGTTACCATTAAAGATCATTATTTTTTTTACTCTGGTACATAGGAAATAAAAATATAACATACAATTATTGTTAATATATATATTAAATAATTGTTTTTCTTTCATATAATATTAACTTCCATATTAAATATACATTTAGTCGTTAAGTAGGTTAACAAACACCTTTTCGGTGCTGCCATCTCTCGATTAAAATACCAATTTCAAGCACACAACATTTTAACATAACGATAAAGGTCTAAAAAAATACAAGAAACCCATAGTCATACATAAAAGTACAACATAATAAAAAGTAACGCAAATACAATGTAAAATGCAAATATCGGCTTTTCTTTAGCTTCCACCACACTGCATACACGTACAAAACTAATTAAATTGTATTTAAAATCGAAACATAGCTTACATTTTCTTCCTACACGTTAAATGAATATCAAATGCATGATGGTGAGATTGAATGAATATATTGCTCTTTTGTTTAGATTAGAAAAGTGTTAATTTCATTTTTTTCTTCAAATATGAAAAGTCTTAATTACCTATTTTGAGCAGTTCCGTGGTCAGATCAGCTTTTGCCTTCTGGTGCGTTAGTAGTAGAACAAACAAGTTAGAGCTAATGAATTACAATCGATTTTTCATGACTTCTTACTTTTTACTCTGATTATTATTAAAATATGAATGCAGCTAAATCGTACTTCAACTTTGCACTTCAACTTTCACAGATTGTACTTCAGCTTTGAGCGAAGTTGGATACTCCGAGTAAATTTGGTTGATGTTGAGAAAATACTGATAGTTGAATTGAATTTAAACAATTCTGAAAAAGTATTAAGATCAGAAGGTATCATACGAGGTACTAGGCACAAACAAAGAAGGACGATACATTATTTTCCCTCATATTCACAACATAAAGATATTTTGTGGGAACTGGTCCCCTAGTGGCTACAAAACTGGGATTTATCCGGATAAAACCTTGAAGTTATTGTTGTGATTGCTGGTCCAAACTTGATCCAATGATACTCATTATTGCAGTACAGAAGACATAACATTTCGTGAAAGTTATTTATTTTGTAAATGAACTTACTACTGATAATGTTCCCTAAATTCAGTAAAGTTTTTTTTTTGACAGCATAATTATGATAACTTTTATGAAGCATGGACATCAGCAAACATTTGACTACGCCTAAGAGTTACTTTACAAACAGCAACAATTAATGTGTTGTGTATGAAATAAAATGTAGGTGTTAAAATGTATACATTGTCATGAAAGGAGGAATTTATAGCATATGTATGGATTATATCTACGATTCAAAAGCTTTACACTTGCTTTGTGAGATTCCCAGTTTGTTGAATTGGAACATATCGCGAATTCTAGTCATAACATTATTTAATCACGTATTCCACATAGGTCAAAAACAGACAAAGAAATTTTCGTAATATCTTTCACATATTAACTAGAAAACGAAACCTAAATCAGGTCAAGTGTATTTTGATTAAAAAATGGTAACGCTTTTCAAACAATTTTATTAATCAGTCAGAAAGATATGTTCACTATACAGGACCTGGTAAACATCCTCCTTGCAACATGAATCTGGCTACATTGAATACTTCAATTGTTATTTGGTGACTAAATTTTGAAGGTAAAAACGAAGCACTAACTTATCACCTCAGGAACAAACTAAGAAAAATAATAACGATTATTAATGTTAACAATTGATGGCCATAGATTGTATCCTATGATTTGAGTTTAAATAATAAAACGATCACATGTTTTATCATGTTCTGGTAACTATGTGATTTACCTTATATTTTTCCTAATCCAAGTTCCTGAAGATGAAGGTACAGAGTGATTAAAAACTCGAACTTTCCCATCTATCTGTCAGCCATTTTTGGTCTAAACGATTGCTATGACAGGCATGTTAGGTTATTTGAGAGTTGTGTAATTGAGAATGAGATTTGGTTGTATTGAGATTTGGTTACGTTAAACTATTTTATGTTATATTACGTTTCTGTTTAAAAGATCCTTTTCTTAAAGCTAAACCAACCCTATTTACAGAAAGTTAATTTACTTACTTGTTGATTAACTTACTTAAAGTTACTTTTCTCAATGTTATTGTCTCGAAGATCTGTTTTCGTGTTGATTGTAGATTTGGTTTTGTTCGATCAGGTTGTGTGAGATCACGTGATTCATATTGATATTTTTTGATTAATGTTACTCAGAAAACTAGATGGTAGCGCCGGATGTTATGGTTTTTACGATGTACTTTGTAATTATGAATAATTCTATTTTTAAGGAATTTTGATTTTGAACAAGTTCTGACATTGTTTACCAAATGTAGTTTACCAAACGAAGTTCCATAAATATTTTAATTCAAATATTGTCAACTATATGTTAACCGACTAAGTTGCTAATTGTACATTTACATGTAAATGATAAATGTTGGGTTAGAACTTTGGATAATAAAAGGGTATGCTTACTCTTTATTAAAGCAACGTTTAAAGGAATGTTATCTTGATTTTCTTTGCGACCTGTCAAAGTGAAACCCTCCAGGTCAGGCATTCTAATATCAAGCTTTGCCCCACCTCTGTGCATTAAGCCGAGGTGCATCAAAGCGGGCATCTTGATAAATGATTTTAATTTCTTCTCCAAGATCTCGAACGTCAAGTACCCACAACCCTGAACATTTATAGGAAGCTTAATGTAAGCTTGACGGTCAAGTTGCTACTTTATAGTTGTTTCAGGATATATTTTTTCACCGCACAACTACTACAATACTAAGACAGCTGTTAATTCTTCATTACAAGATTAGGTTAGGTAAAGTGGTATATTTGTTAACGGCTTATATAAAGTAGACTAACTTTACCTTACTTAATCTATCTAACCTTCTCAATTTAGTTGCGAGCAGGGCTGCCTAAGCCAACTATTTCAATCAAAATAGTAGTAGGCAGAAAGTAGGAAAAGTGCCTAAAAAGTAACGGATAATCTTCGGGAGACAAGGGATTGTTTCATCATTATGAGTGACATTTTCTGTTTACTTGTATTCATAGTTAAATAATCCAGTGGTAAAATGATTTAGTCTTATGCCTTACAAAATGACCGTTATACTTTACAGATATACAGCTAAAAATCACTTCAGTTTTCCTAACAGCAGGAGATAAAATCCCAGTAGCACACGTTTAAATCTAAAAGTTAATAAATCCAGTAAATGTCTACTTTTTCGACTGTAATTTACATTTTTTCTAAAAAAAAAAAAAAAAAACCTTGTGGTTCTGGGTAAGTAGTTGAAGCAATAAGAAAACCAAAACGATCTCATGAGTTGTTGTTATGTGTGATAGAATATAACATAATTGAAAAACAATAACTGCAAAAATGGGTTTAAATAAATTTCAGGAACATTTGGAGTGGTATCCGGGATAACATTTTGGATTACAACATACGTTGTTCCTGCATATTGTCTGTATTTGGATAAGTTATCCTTTGCAGAGAAAATGTTTCTTGGATTACTACCTAACATGGCGGTGCTTTGGGGTATCGAGGCTATTAACTTCAGGGAAATCTTAGGTGAGTGATGGTTTTGACTTTACGTCCATTAAGTACCTTTACACCTCATTTGCATCTTTATACTAGGGTGTTACATAAGTTCACGACCTCTTGACGAACAAAAATTTAAATGTTCATATCGAAAACATAGAAAGAGATATTATCTTCAAAGTACAATCCATTATGTTCTATGGCAATCAGTAATCATAGAGCCAAATTCCCGATTCCGGCGCATTGCCACTCAGCAGGCCCGAGGCAAAGAATTCTCGGACTCTTGTTTCGACCTCTTTTAAGTTTCAAAAGGTTCTGCCGCGGAGAAAGCGCGCTATCGACCGGAATAAATGGAAGTCGCTGTTTGAACAAGGTGGAGGGAGGAGAAATTCAAATCCCTCCAGTTCTCGGATTTTTTGGCGGGTCACGGCGGCAGTATGAGCCGGAATGTTGTCCTCCTGGAGGAAGCCCTTATTCGGTTGACTACAATCGGGTACTTTCGGACCAGAGCTTCGTACATTCGATTAAGTTGTTGCTAGTAGAGGTCGGTGTGGAACGCGCGAAAATGGATCGCACCTTCGAATTTCCACCATACTACAAAAATCACCTTGTGCTCCAACGTTCCATGTTTAACCACGATTCTAGAAGGTTGCCTTGGTTCAACAACTAGTTTCTACAGATTGGATTGCTGAAAAAGGTTCATTTTTGATCGCACGTTATAATTCTCAAGATATCTGTCATCAAACATTTAATCGAGCAGCTGATGCCACACGTCAACCAACCTTTGATCTTGAACCTAAATCAGCTCATGAGGTACCATTCGACAGCGCCTTTTGACCTTATCGGACTGACGAGTTTTCGATACACGGTGGTGGCATTTGAAGTACCCAGGTTACACGACAGTCTGCACGTACTTGTTTGGGTATTTGCTTGTCTTGCGTGCGACCTCTGGATCCCCAGTCACATGGTTAATTTTGAAGACTTGTTTCTCCTGTATTGAACCATTTTGTGATGGCAGTTAATCCGACAGTACCTGGGCCTACTACAGCACAAATTTCAACAGCTGTGGTTTTTGGTACTATCTTCT